>JAQZBX010032539.1:8993-25911 GCA_029593785.1 Cabassous unicinctus
AAAAAAAAAAAAAAAAAAAATCTCTAAGCCAGCAGAACTCCACCCAGAGGCAAGTTACTTAGTTTTCAGACCAGCAGTATAGAATTAAGGCAAGTAAATATTGTCAGCTCCCTTGCTGAAATGATCCAATGTCCTATACCAGCCTGAAAAGCCTAAAACTTTGTTTGTTTCAACCTGAAAATGATGCTTACTTCTTGACATGTTTCCTTTCTTCCTTTATCCTTTTTTTTTCATCCCTTTTTCTCTTATTTTCCCTTCCTTTGCTTATTTTTTTCTTCTCCTCTCTTCTTTCCCTATCCACCTCTAGAAATATTTATTTGTGAACCACAGTATTCTAATTCCTCTCTTTCAGGGGATTAAAAACATGTACCTCTTCTTTTCTGAGTGTGTGGGCAGGGCGGGCAGGGAGGTGCAGAGACCTGAACACTGTGACGTGGCGAAGAGCAGATCAGGCCTGGATTTAGAAGATCTGGATTTGTCTCCATCCATCCATCCATCCAACCCACGGTGCTCTTTCCACAAACAATTAGCAGTCGTTTATAGAATCACTAGTAATAAAAAGGATACAATGCATAGTTTAGGGGAACTGGTGAAGGGAAAATATGTGTAATATTTTCAAAATCAAGGGTAAGATCAGCACAAAGTAATGCATATCATAGTCCTATACATTCGCTCAACGTAGGCCACAAAATATTTCATTGTGAAATTTCTCAGAAACCAAGGTAAAGATTCAAGAAAATAGTAATTATATGTATCGTATCCATTCGATTAATACATACCAATTATTCTTGGGAATTATTGTGCTTTCTGATATTGAGACCAGAGAGAATTTTTCTTCATGAGGAGAATATTCTCTTATGTTGGGAAACACCCCCAGCAACAGCCCTACAAAAGTAGTAACAAATTTCCTGTGGCTCTTTCTTATAACAATGTCCAAAGTAAGGCTGACAGTGTAACTCCAGGGTACATTCCAATAAAAACAAATTCAAACAAGGGGCCAATATAATATGATCCTAGTAAACAGTTCTCTGATACTCTGATATATTTGAAGGGTAGAACTTAGCTTATCTAAAGAAATGAATGTACCTTAGGAAATCCTTCCCAGATATTATTTTGTCTGGCTGGGGTTTTGATAAAATTGAGTATGGCAGAGTATGAGGTTTTAATCTCTGGCAACTACCTGTGCTGTTGATTAAAGGAAGACTTCATGCTTTTAACTACTTAGAAAAGGAAAAGGCTAGAGCTTAGTCTTTGTAAGAGAATTGAGAATGCTACCCAGACTGACTGATGGCCATCTCATTTCAGCAGAGGGTAGATTAAGGAAATAACTAGAAACCGAAGCCAAAACCCCCCTCAGAAAGTAGCATAGGGTCCATTCCAGTTTATGGGGGAAAAAAGAAAGACACCTCAAAGATATTCTCAAACTGCATAGGGATTTATATTTATTTAAAATGCAGAGCCCCTGGACCCACCTCCAGCGATTTTGATTCTGTGTTTCTAGAGTGGGCCTACGAATCTGCAGTTTACACAATTACTCAAGAAGCTCTAATATAGGGACATAGCCTTAAAGCAGGGCTAAGATAATTCTAGCTGGGAAAATTTTTCAAAATTAATGCAGATGCTAGTTATCGGTCACTTAGACAATAATCTCTCAATATTACACCTTGACTTACATTAATTTTAAATTATACTTCCTGGTAAATCCTCTAAAATGGCTTCATTTAGAATTGTGCCCCCAAGCAAATGAATGTTTTGACCTGCTGTAAAGAATTGCTGCTACAAGCCAATTTTATGTTGGAGGGTATCTGCCAAAATTGATCTGACTTTAGAGTAAATAATCTCAAGCCATTAGATCCATTAGGATTAGGTTTGGCTGCATGTGACAGAAAAATTACAGTGGCTTAAACAATATAGAAGCTTATTTCTCTCACACATGAATGAGGTTTCAGAGGTTGACAAACCTGAGAAGGTATTGTGCCCTGCAATGACAAGGACCCAGGCTCCTTTTGTGCCTCTGCATCTTCAGCATTGGCTTCAACTTCATGCACAAGGTGGCTGCTGGAGCTGCTGCCATCACTCTACATTACAGACAGCAAGAAGGAAGATGGGCAAAGACAGATGCAATCTCTCCTTTAAGCACGTTTTCCAGAAGTCATACCTAGTGCGTGCTTACATTTCATTGACCAGAACTTAGGGTCATGGCCACGCCTAGCTGCAATGGGGGGCTGGAGTGAAAAGTAAAAAGTTCAACCCCCCACCCCCAATCCTATCTCAAGGGCAGCCTTGATTAGCATTTTGGGGTGTTTCTTTCAAACAAGATTTATGTCTTCCGCTCAAAATTCTTACCCTGACTTTAAGACAAGGTGACACACTGAATTGCTTCCCCTCCTTCTCTGCCTCACCTCCTTTCCCCCTTATTCTTGCTGCCTTGGGATTTGCAATAAAGCTGTAGCGTGTGAGGCTTGCGTCTGGCTTTGTTTTCTAGGGACACGGGCTAAGAGAGTAACCGACAATATTTGTTCCTATGCACATGTGAGCTGCTCCCTGGAGATAGGGTTGCCAGATTTAGCAAATAAAAATACAGGATACCCAGTTAAAGCTGAATTTCAGATAAACAACAAATGACTTTTTAATATGTCCCAAATATTGCATGGGACATAATTATACTAAAAAGGTTATTCATTGTTTATCTGAAATTCAACTTCAGCTGGGTGTCCTGTACTTTATCTGACCACCCTGCTTCATCTGAAGACTCCCACAGATACCTGGGGAAGAAGAGGGTGTTAGCTATGTAGGGTTGAGCCAGGAACAGTACAGATAAAACATTAAGCAATGGAATAACATGGCTAAAGCATAAAACGAGGAGAAGGAGTCTGTGATAGAGTGAACCATGTCCCTCTCAAAGACATGTTCAAGTCCTAACCCCAGGCTCTGTGGGTGTGACCTCATTTGTAAAGAGGACCTTGGAAGATCTTATTTGGATGAGGCCGAATTGAATCAGGGTAAGCTTTAATCCAGTATGGCTGAAGTCCCTATAAGCAAAGGAAATTGGACACAGGAGAAACCAGAGAACGTGAGAGAGATCACCATGTGATGGAGGCAGAGCTGTATCTACAAGCCAAGGAGCCCTACAGGTTGCTGGCAAGCCAGTACCAGAATGCTACAGATTCAGGGGGAAAGCATGCCTGGAGATACCCTGATGTTGGACTGTGAGACAACAAATTCCTGCTGTTTATGCCAACCTGCTCGTGGCATTTGTCATAGCAGCCCTGGCAGATGCAGACAGGGAGTGAGGGCAGTTGGAGTTAGGCCAGGATGAGAAACTCTGACTTCACATGGTTGGGGGAGCAGTACGGTTGCTTTGTAAAATATAGATCATTTTGATGAAAATATAGAGGCAAAGCTGGATGAGGGGCAAGACTGAATGAAGGCAGAGAGCCCTACTGAGAGGCTGTTCCAGTCATTAATGTGGGATAGAACAAAGGCCCGGAACAAACCCATGGCGGTTGGGATGGAAGAAAGTTGACAGTTTTTGAGCTCTTCTGGGGCAATGAGATTTAAAAGTCTTGGTGAATAACTGGATGGGACATAGAGTGGTAAGGAAAGGGAGGAACCTGTGATGCAGTTCAGGTTTCTGCTCAGGTAACCAGTGCACCAATCAAAACGGGAAGAGCAGATTGTGGAGAGGAAGGCCCCGAGTTAGGTTCTGCCATGTGGAGCTGGAGCTGAACTGAGGGGCATTGCAGTAGAGACAGCCAATAAGTGCACGGGGGGAGCACTCTGGATTTGGGGGTGATGGACAACTCCAGAAGGTAGTATTCATGCTGGGCACCATGTTGATCCTGAGGGTAGGTGTGTTGGTTTGCTTCTTTTGTGGACCCCAGAAAATTATGTTCTTAAACTGGTACATTCCTGTGGGTGTGGGAGCCTTTGATTGGATTGGATTCAGTTGGGGGCCTTTGATTGGATTGCTCCAGTGAGGCATGGCCCAGGGTGGCTCTTGGCCTTCTTGCTGGCGTCCTTCATAAACAGAGGACTGAAAGCAGAGACACAAAGAGAAAAGTGGCAGAGACAGAGAGACACTGAGAGGCTGGAATCAGGGGACCACAGAGGCACAGAAAGAGCCCCTGCCCAGAGGCTGAAAGAAATGAGGCCTGGAGGAGAGGGGAGAGACGAGCCATGTGCCTGATCGCCCACAGCTGAGCTCCAGAGAGCAGCAGAGCCACCATTACACAATGCCATGCGCCTGATCGCCCACAGCTGAACCTGAGGAGAGAGAACCGCAGAGACCTTGGCGGAGATCAGCCGCCATTGTGCCTTGCCATGCGGCATGAGCCGGGGATCCCCAGCAGCTGGCCTTTGATGAGACAGCATCTCTGATGATGCCTTGGTTTGGACATTTTCACAGCCTCAGAACTATAAGCTTTGAACCTAATAAATTCCCATCATAAAACCCAACCCATTTCTGGTATTTTGCACCGGCAGCCTTTAGCAAACTAAGACAGCAAGGATGGGGATGGGATTGAGAGACAGTTCTCCACGGGACTCTCACGTGTCTGTATGTCCCGTGAGCAGAGGCACTGACTGCCTTTGTTCCAGACTCTCTTTTCAAGGAAGTTTATTTAGAAAACAGCCTTGGAAAATAGAGGCAGTGTCCTCCTCCAGAGCGAAAGGCAGTTTGCTTACTATTCAGTGTAATAACAATAGTGTTGACCTCCAGGACAAAGGTCAGGCAGGCTTACTGCCAAATATAAAAGACTCAGCATCCCTGAGCTCGAGCTTCCTTTCCTCTAACTCAACCCACCGTGTGTGCAGGTAACACCTGGCCCTCTTCATGTGATCCTATGGGAACTGGGGCTTTGGGAACCATCGCAAATGCTGGTACTCTGGCTACTGCCATTTCTCTGAGTAATAAAATCCTTTGTGTCTGACCTAAGAGTCTCGTGTCTTCTGCCAGCATCTATGAATCTGTGACAGATAATATGTCAGCTTACAAGTAGGGTAAACTCTCAGATCCTTCACAGAGTCCTCTCACCTCTTCTTTCATATTTTGGTCACTCTGTTTGTTTCTTCCTCTAAATGATAAACCCCAACAGAGTGAATGTAGGAAGAAAGATGAGACAGATGTTGTAGGTTAGTTCACCCACCACTCATAACCCCTTTCTCCCATGTGTTTCTCTTGTAATAGAGGCTGGGAATTCTAAACTCTAAACTTCCCAATCTCCCTGGCATGTAGAGGTGGTCATGAGATTTCAGCAAAAGTCTTTTGGAAGTGTTTGTGGGCTGTAGTTCTTGGAAAGCTTTTACTTTCCCAATAAACTGTGTCAAAGAAACAGTTGAAACAGATGCAGCCAAAGAAGCTTTTTGTCCTTTGTTCTTTACCCTTCTTCCTGTCTAGAATGCAAATGTGATGCCTGGAGGTATAGCAGCCATCTTGTAACCATGAAGTAACAAACATAAAAATGGAAAAGACAGCATGCTAAAGAAGGAGAGTGGTAAGACAGAAAGAACTTGGATCTTTGATGATGTCACTGAGTCACTGCATCAGCTCTAGACTGTATTTCTTCAGATTTCTTATAATGCAAGAAAACGAAATCCCTATAAAGGTCGCAAATGTCAAGTTTTCTTTTACTTGCAGACAAATGTATTAACTGGTAATATTTCTTATTCATTTTGCTTCCTAGGTATTTAGCACAGAATAGATGTTAAATAAATAACCATGAAATAAATTCAAATAAACTAGATCTCTTTTGATTTATAGACTGGGGGTATCATGCAATTGCAGTAAAATCAGGGGATAAATAATTTAAACTTTTTTTTTTTTAGGTACTGGGACCAGGTATTCAACCTGGGACCTCATATATGGGAGGCCGGTGCTCAATCACTGAGCCACATCGGCTCCCTTGTGTTGTTGTTTTTGTTTGTTTGCTTGTTGTTTGTTTGTTTTTTAGGAGACACCAGAAACCGAACCCATGACCTCCCATGTGGGAGGCAGGCGTTCAACTGCTTGAGCCACATCCACTCCCCTATACAAATTTTTATTATAAAAAATTTTAAGCATGTAAACTTGTGTGTAGAATAACCCTATATCCCCAAGTACCCATCACCTAGCCTGAAAAATTGAGCTTAAATAATTTAATGTTGTATGAATATTTATTTATTGCATATAATGATACTTTATGTCTGTCACTTTTAACTTTCTTTTGTGAAAGAGATCACTATTCAATCACCATTCAATCTCACACATCCTTCGATAATAACCCAGATGCAATTGGTTCGTTGCCAAATTAAACATCATCATTTGGACTCCTCTGGCAGATACAAAGAGATTTTCAGAATATTATAAGTTAAAGCCTAAAATTATAGCAGAAAGAGCAGTTTTGGGAGTCAAAAGTCCAGTTTGGGTCAAACTGTATCTAAGGTCCCTATCTTAACAAGTGGAGATTGAAACAAAATCTTCTCTGAGACCTTTGCAATTCCAACATCATGTGACTTTAAAAAGACTCTTAAGGGAAGCAGATGTGGCTCGAGCAGTTGGGTGCCTGCCTACCACATGGGAGGTCCTGGGTTTGGTTCTTGGTGCCTCCTAAAGAAGACTAGCAAGAGAGTGAGCTGATGCAATGAGATGACATGAGATTATGCAACGAGGAGACACATTAGGAAACACAATGAGAGACACAACAAGCAGGAAGCGGAGGTGGCTCAAGCAATTGGGCCCCTCCTTCCCACATGGGAGGTTCTGGGCTTGGCTCCTGGTGCCTCCTAAAAAGAAGACGCGCACACACAGAGAGCGCACAATGAACAGACAGAGAGCAGACAGCAAGCACAAACAATGGAGGGGGGTGATAAATAAAATAAATCTTAAAAAAAAAAAAAGGAATCTTAAATTGACATTTGGTCCACATCTCAGTTCTGTTTGAGTCTGTGCTTGGACCCTGCTCTAGGCCAAAAGTGAGTTCAGCACGACTCTCTATGTACCCTCCTGGAGTGGATGCTGTGCTGTGCCCCCCAGATAACCCTGCCCCCTTTCAGGACTGCAGCACTCATTTCAGTCAACAAAGAACTGATTTCTGTTGAAACACTCCCCGCTGACAGCTGAGTGCCTCTCTAGAGATTGTCTAGTGCCAGTATGCACTGTTGGTCAAGGCAGGGTTCTAAAGGTCCACCCCCTGGCCCCAGTTTGGGACAGCTGAAAGGCCATCCATCCCAGCTCCAGAGCTCCTGTGCAATCAGTTGACGCCTTTAATGTGACTGCATCACACTCGACGTCTCTTGCTGCTCCATCTTGCTTCCTTCCACTCCCCAATAAACTTCTTGCACCAAGTCTCCATCTCAGAGTCTGATGCTCAGGGAGCCTGACCTGTGGCAATTAGTGCCAGGATTGGTGCAAGAAAGAAGACTTTTTGTCAATCGGGATTGGGGAGTGGAACCCCATCACCCGTGGTAGGTAGTGAATGCACTGTCCTAGGCCTGGTGTGCTAGTGCAATTGCTAAAATTTTACAATTATTATTACATTATGATTGAAATAATGAAAATGCTCTAATAATGACTGAAGTAATGAATGCACAACCATGTGATTATACCAAATACCATTGATTGTCCACTTTGGATAAATAGTATGCTTTTTAGTATCAATAAAATTGACTTGCTTTAAGAAAGAAACTTTACAGTGGTGGACTTGGACAGATTGCTGGTGGAACTGAATGTACTAGCAGGTACAACATTTCAGGCATCTGAGAAATACCAGGAAGACAGTAATTATAAAGTCAAGAGAACTAGATGGTTGTGTCTAAACCTCATGTGGAAAGAAGGTCCACTGAGGGAATGAAAATGGGACGCTTATACGGGGCAGGCACAGCAGCGAACAAGGAACTGTTCTTATTGGCTGATGTTAAGTTTCTGTTTTACACAGGGGTGGCGTACAAAGCTGGGAGCAGTTATGCATTGGTTACTATGGTATGCTTGTCCATTCTGATAAGCTGTCTCTCCTGGGCCGAAACTGGTTTATCACCAGATGTAGCTTATCTGCAGTTCTGCAGGGTGCATTTCATTGTTCCATTTATTCAGAAAGTCCCTGCAGGTCACTTGATTTTGTCTTCTGGAAAATCCTTTCTTGGAATGGGGTCCCTCCAAGCAATACCCAATGCAGACAGCCATTTCATTTTACTTGACAGCATTCTCTTCTCAACAAATAACAGACCCTCCTCTCAGATGGACATGCCAGCAACGGACAGTTTGACTCTGGTCCAAGTGCTTTGTTGATGATAGAGCACATGCAGCTTTATTCCCCATTCCCCAGTGCTGGGGCAAAGGCCACTACCTACACGAAGCTCTTATCAGTGGTGTGCTGGTAAATATTTAACAGCCAGCTCTCTGTGGGAAAAGGCACCTATTTTTCTCATTTGCCAATTTTCATGGTGTAAATACTCTCAGCATGGCCCATCGTAAACTACTGTGAGGTCACTGAGATTGGAAACGGGAAGGATGCCCAGAATCAGCTCTTAAGAGCTAATACAAGGAGCACCTGCTTCCCACATGGGAGGTCCCAGGTTCAGTCCCTGGTGCCTCCTAAACCACAACAAAAACAAACAATAAGCAAAACAAATGAGAAAACCAACTCAGGGGAGCCGATATGGCTCAGTGGTTGACCACTGGCTTCCCACCTACGAGGTCCTGAGTTCAATTCCTGACTTCCAGTACCTACAAAAAAAAAGGGCCAATACAAGCTGGCTCCAGCACACCACTGTCCCCACTCCCTCCTCTAAACTTCTTCAGGAAACCACTGTGAATGACTGTTGAATCAATGACGCTATAAGAATTACCCTGCCCGGTGCACAGGATTGTTATGAGCTCAAATGAAATAATAAATGGTTACAATTGAATAGTACCATTTTATTGGCATCACTGTATAACAGAATCAAAAATTCTATGAGTCAGTTTATAAAGACACATCAGAAAGTAAAGTTTAATAAATGCAACTACATACTCAAGTTTAGTGAGCATAGGCATTGGGTTAGACAGATGTGGGTTTGAAAACAGTCTCTACTACTTATGTTGCTCTGTAACCTGAGGAAGTCACATCAGTTAAATGGAGTTAATAATACAGACTTCATAGGGTAGTTGCAAGAATAATAATTTGATAGCAAGTCATCAGAAATAGGTTAGGTTATACTACAGTAACAGATAGCCCTCAAATTTCTGTGACCTCAAACAACACAGTGATATTTTTCACTCATAATACACGTTCACTTCAGACCAAATGGGGCTGGGGGCAGGGGGAGTGGGCAGGGAAGAGCAGGGCGGCTCTGCTCTGCTCTGCACTGCTACAGGAACCAGGCAGACAGAGAGCCATTATCTGGGATAACCTTCTGGAAATTCTTCCACCAATATGGAAGTGATGCACAACACTTCCACTTATCTCATTGGCCATAATGAGTCATGTGTCCCCACCCAAGCCCAAGGGGACCAAAGTCCTCCTTTGTGCCAGGAAAACAGAAAGCCCGAAATATTGAGTGGCCAGCACAATGCCTACATGATAACTCTTGGCACAAATGCATACATAAATGTAACTTCTCCCCCCTTTATAGGTGTTGAAGAATAAGATAAATTCAACCTATATGCTTGACATTTATTTGTCAATATATACTGAGTATCTAAAACTTTCCTTTATAGTTTTTGTGATGGTGAAGCTTTGTGCCCCAGAAAAGGATGTTTTTCAAGTTAATCCATTCCTGGGGGTGTGGACCTATTGCAAGTAGGATCTTTTGGATGTTCAGTTAAGATTATTCAGGGTGGATCTTAATCCTCTTACTGGAGACCTTTATAAGAAAATGAAATTCAGGAAAATAAAGAAAAGCCACGGAAGCAAGAAGCTGGAAGCAAGGAAACCTGGAAGAGAAGGGAGAGACCAGCAGACGCCGCCATGTGCCTTGCCATGTGACAGAGGCATCCAGGATTGCCGCCAGATGGTCTTCAGGAAGAAGCCAGGCTTCTTCATGATGCCTTGATTTTAACATTTTCACGGCTTCAAAACTTTAAGCTTGTAAGCTAATAAATTTCCGTAGTTAAAGCCAACACATTTTATGGTATCTGCTTTTGGGCAGCTTAGCAAACTAAGACAGTTTTATAAATGTGAAGGAGGGAGAAAAACAAACTACTAGTTTAAAATGGGACCCAGAATTTCCTTAGAAAAAGAAGTGGATTTTTAACAAAACACCTAGAAAGCCTCAGGGCATGAGTGACTGGGTTAGGAAAAGATATTGGGCTAAACTACTGTACATATTAAAGAGAAAAGAATGTAACGTTTCTGGAAGCGGCTTGGGAGACTTTGTAGAGTGAAGATTCTAATATTCAATTTTAAATAATTTGCTGTGGTGCTCAGCAAAGTAGCTCTACCCCAATTCGTCAACAGAAACCTGACACTCCGTGTAAGAGGGTAGAATTAAGAAAATGTGTTTGTTGGGTTAATTCACTACAAAGGGAAGAGAAAGTTTCAAGCAAGCTCAAGAATTTAGCAGAAAACTATTAAGAGAATCCTGGGAATCCTCAGCTATGGGGAAATGCTGAGCTTCCCATATAAGCATGTGAGATATTTTTATTTAAATATTTAAGAGAAACGTGACCCTCTAAGCTGAAGGATGGGGCCCTCCAGGCTGCTGCTAATTGATTAAAAGAACAATAATAAGACGTCCGATATTGGTGGGTTTCTTTGAGAATGTTGTTGGTTAGCATTTTAAAAGTTATAATTGAAGTGGATTTCTTTGAGAAATGTCAGCATCTTATTAAGAAAGATTCCACAGGTGAAGTTTTGAAATGAGTTTCCTGAGTTCTCCCTATTGCATTGTACCACATTGTAGCAAGTCAGGCACATGTTTCTCTTGGCGGCTGTGCTGGGAGCCAGTCTGGTGTGCGTTGTTGCTCCTGGGCATCCTTCTGCTCTCCCAGGGCACTTATTCAATAACCCACAGCCCCTCCAGGGCAACTGAGCTAGCAAGATGAAAGGGTGTTAATTTTACCTTTACATGCCATGTGTCTGTCTCCTGTCAAACAGAAAATTACATTTTTTCTGAAATACAAGGGTAATTTAGGGTCATAATAAGCTTAAGGTGTGATGAACGTGGGCGGTTTGGATTGCTTGCAGGCCAAAACTGGGCTCTGGGAAGAGGCTGCAGTGGAATAAAGAATACTGATGGGGTGCTTCCTGAGACTTATTATTTTCCCACCTACATTTTTGCAACATGTCACCCTTTAAAACTGTTTACTTGCATCTAACCATGAAGTTATCAGGAGTCAGCAGGGTTGTGGGTGGGAGCTTGCACCCCCCGAGGTGCTGGAGCCAGAGGAGCTCCACCCAGAGCAGCCGCCCAGGCCTCCTTGCAGACCTCAGAGGGCTGGCCAGAGAAGTTAGGCCTCTTTAAGCACTTTTTTTTTTCTTTTTTTAAAGCAATTTTATTGAGATATATTCACCTACTATACAATTCATCCAAAATGTACATTCAATGGCTTTCGGTATAATAGAGTTGTGTATTTATCACCGCAATCAATATTAGACCATTTTCATTACTCCAAAAAGAAACACCCTCCACCCCTTAGCAGTCACCTCTCAATCCCCCTATCCTTCCCCTGCCATATATATCTGCTAATCTAATTCCATCTCTATAACATTATTTATATTTACAATTTATATAAATGGAGTCAAACAATATGTAGTACTTTGTGTCTGGTTTGTCACTTAGGGTAATTTTTTTAAACAATTGATGAAATAATATCCATATATCACTATTCACCATAGTCCATAGCTTGCTTTAGGGGCATTTTAGGTCAAATACTACCTTATTATTAACATCTTGTACATTTGTTCTGATTGATGGAAGAATATTCTTATATTTATACTGTTAACCACACTCACCGTCTGCAACAGCGTTCACTATGCTATACAATCCCATGTTTCATCCTTTAGCTTTCTTTTAGTGATATACACAACCCTAAACTTTCCCTTTCAGCACAATCATGTCCCATATTGGTGCTGCTAATTACATTTACTCTAATCTGCTATCATTACCTCTGTCCAATTCCAGATATTTACAATCAACCTTATTACAAATTCTGTACAAATTAAGCTTCTGCTTCCCATTCTATCTTCTGGTAACCAATCTTCTAGTTATTAACTCCATGCCTTAACAGATCACATTTAGTTTATATTGGTGAGATCATACAACATTTGTCCTTTTGTGTCTGGCTTATTTCACTCAACATAATGTCCTCAAAGTTATTCCATGTTGTCATATGCAACACAACTTCATTTCTTCTCACAGCTGAATAATACCCCATCGTATGCATATACCACCTTTTGGCTTGAGAAGAGAGGAACTCTCCCGTTTGTTCATCTGTTTTCTGTCCATCATTATTACTATTGAAATAGTGAAAATGCTCCAATAATGATTGAAGTGATGAACGTATAACCAGGCGTCCACACCAAATACAACTGACTGCACACCTCGGACAAACTGCATCAACAAAATTGATTTGTTTAAGAAAAAAAGATTGAAACAAACCACATGTCCATTAACAGATGAATGGATAAACGAAAAATGTATTCTCTTTTTTTAAAAAAAAAACAAATCAATTCCATTGATTCATATCAACAAAGCATAGAATTCATCTGAAGTGCACAATCAGTGGTACCTGGCACAACCACATAGCTGTGCGTCCATCACTTTAGTCACCACCAGAGCACCGTCACTATTTCAACAATAACAAACAAAAAACAGACAAACATCTTTAAGCACTTTCAGTAAAGAGCCATTCAGGCTTTTTATTTATACTACACAATCCTGTAAACACACACACACTTTATATTATTGTCCATGGCCAAGAAAGTCTGTCAGAGAGGAGAACATCACAGGCTTCCTCCTCAGCTTGGGGTGGTGGAGAGAGAGGCAAAAAACATGGAAAAGTCAGGATGGGCTTTCTCCCTGCTCACCTGTGACCTTAGGATGGAAAGAGACAAGACTTACTGCCTCCAGCCCGGGGCAGGAATGTAGAGGTCCTGAGGGAGAGCCCTTCCGGGTACAGCTGGTAACTGGGGCTGCACATCCCTTCTGACCCAGCCACTCTGGTATCTGGGCATGTCTGCTCATCTACTCACTAAATGCTAAAACTTGAGCAAGGTCCTTAACCCTCAAGGACCTCCGTTTCCTCAGCTGTAAGTTGGGCTGAAAACCAGAGCCCACAGATCCCTTAACTAAGATCATTGGGGCCAGATGTGTCTCAGCATCTGGAGTTTTTCAGATCTGAGAAAGGTAACATGGTGCCCCTAAGCGCCTACTTATTATATTAAACAGAGCTTCCACAGCGGGGCTTGGGCCAGCACCCCATAATCAAATATGCTGTGAGAGACACTGAAGGACTCCAACGCTTTCCACAGAGGCCCTCGCCAGTCCTTGCCCCGGCAGCCTGTTCCTCCCCTCTCCCTCCTGTCCTTGACCTTAGCCCCTAAGCTCCTCCCAGCCCTTCTTGACAAAATCCCAGTTGCCCAAACAATGGCTGCTGGTGTGCAGGAAAAATTCCTCTCTCTTCCAAGATCCACCCTGGATCAACTGCTCTTGAAAGTAGGTGATTTAAGGCTAACCTCCCTGCTAAAATCCCTCTCCAAGGCAGAACACTCCTTTCAGTGGCTTCTGGAGCTGGCTTTCTAGAGTCAAAGCTGGTGCTACCATGCTCTGCTTGCTTTTCTTCCACATCATTTATATTTCTGCAGCAAAAAATAGGAAGACTCACAATAACTAGGAGAGAGAAAAACCATGGAAAGCCCCATAAAGAGGTGAGGTTTGCTGCCAAATAACTTATAACAATTTCCTGTTTTCAGAGCTTTTTGGACTTGGGAAGTGAGGATATGGTGTTGAGGACCTGTAGTGCTAGCTTAGAAGATTAAATGAGATAGTACATTAAAGGTATTGAGAACAGCGCCTGGCACACAGGTGCACAAACATCGGTCACCGTGATGACACTGAAAGGGCCGGTGGTCTGAGGAAATGTCACACTGGAAGCTCAGACCCCCAGGTGCATGGAGTGACCACAGCTTAGGGGAACGCTACGGAAAAGGGCATCCTGTCATCCTTACATCCCGAGAAGCTACTTGGGATTAGGGTGGGGGTGACGTTCCAGGCACAACTGAAATCACACATCCGACAAGGGTCTAATTCCGTGATATATAAAGAAATCCTACAACTCAACAATTAAAAGATAAATGACCCAATTAAAAAATGGGCAAAAGACCTGAATAGACATTTTTCTAAAGAAGAAATACAAATGGCAAAAAGCCACATGAAAAAATGTTCAACATCACTGCCTATTAGGGAAATGTAAATCAAAGCTATTATGAGCTATCATTTCACACCTACCAGAATGGCCACTATTAACAAAACAGAAGACTACAAGTAATGGAGAGGATGTGGAGAGATAGGAACACTTATTCACTGCTGGTGGGAATGCAGAATGGTACAGCCACTGTGCAGGAAGGTTTGGCAGTTTCTAAGGAAGTTAGATATAGATCTACCGTGTGACCCGGCAATGCCACTGACAGAAGTGACACGAACAGACATCTGCACAGCAATGCTCATAGGGACATTATTCACCATTGCCAAAAGACGGCAACAATCCAGGTGTCCGTCACCCGACATACAAAGGAAACCGCATTCTTCTCTCTTGGTGCTTACATGCTAGCAGGGCAGACAATTAACAAGCAACTAGATAAATCAATCCAGATATTACAGAGTATGATAATTGCTATGAAAGAAACAAACGGGGTCGTCTGATGGAGAGTAATTGGGGAAAGCCCCTTAGAGTGGTCACAGGGGCACCTCTGAGGAGAGAAATCTGAGCAGGGATCTGGATGGGGAGGAGGCAGCCACACTGTAGGGAAGAGCATTTCAGACAAAGGGATCCGTGAGTGCACAGGCAGGTACTGGGGAGAGGGGCTTAAGGCTGGAGGGTCTGTAGACCTAATTTTCATCTCTGATGTGAGACTAAGTACTAGACACGTGTTTTGCAATGTCATAGGGCTTATTGATATGTCTGTCTGACAACAATAAGTGGTATAGCAATAAATTAAAAAAAATTTTTTTCTTCCACTTACAAAAAAAATTAATCACATTCTGAAACTTAGAAAAGGCCCTGTTTTGCATGTCAGTGGAAAAACAGTACCTAGAGCGAAAAGAGGCCTCGGAAATCATCTAATCCAACTCCTCGTTTTAGTTGAGAAAACGGAGGCCCAAAAAGGCGAAATGAATTGCCTCACACGGTCACATGACTCGATAGTGGCCGAGCTGAGATAAGAACTCCAAATCTGAAATTACATGTGCTCTTTCTATCACAGGTTAAGGATGAAATATTGGTAAATGGCACACCTCCAAAGTATTTGTATTATTTGTTTTGAAAATGATGAACCTGATTTTTCGCCTCTTAAACCCTTTAAGAGGATTTTCCTCCTCTTAAATTTCTCCAGCCTATTTTTCCATCTAGCTGGAAGCTCTTCCAACTCTAGTTGTTAAAAAGCAAACCAATTTTGACTAAAGGTCGCTAGCACACCTCTTACTTGAAGTGGCCACCAGAGGGAACCGAAGAGTCCTCTGCAGAGTAGATGGTCTTGTTCCTGATAACACAAGTTTGGCCTGTAGCCTGAGAATCTTCTTGGCTGCATGTAGCGAGGCTGGGGTTGAGACAGGAAGTAGAGGCGGGACTTCTGCTCATGCCTGTTGCCCACATCTGCTCACACGACTGGCCCACAGCAGCTGAGTGAAATTATTTCACTTCTGTTAAGCCACACAGCTTCCGAGAGCCAGGGGTCAGCCAGAGCCGGCCAGCTGACTGCCTCCTGCACCTGCACCTGCACCAGCACCCGGGTGCAGGGGGCTGTGAGGCCAGGCTAAAAAGATTGAGACTCAAGATGCAGGCCAGGTGGTACAAGCTTGTTTACCGGTTCCGAGAAGATCAGGATCAAGAGGCACCCGCGAGAGAATGGAAGAAGTCATCTTAGGAGGAGCAAAAGGAAATGCCACTTCAGGGGTGAGGAGGATCAGCTAGGCAGTGAATTCATGAAAACCACCCACCTCAAGCCTGATGACTTAACAGGCAGAAGGATGGCTTGGCTGAGTTCAGATTGGTGCCTGAGATATTGATAGATAACAATGCCCCAGTGACTCCATCTGAGAGACTCCTGGGCCAGGAGTGATTTATAAGTTCTTCAGCTTAGGGGCTTCTGCCCTTCACTGCCGGGGCCCTTGTTTATCCGTGTCACCCCATCCCTCCCTACCCACTGCCTTAAGGGAGAAGGGCAGCTGATGGTGAAGTTAAACTAAGAGGCACGAATGTAGAAAATGCAGCCTTCACTCCTGAGGCCAGACATGCTGGGGCACTAAAAGAAAGCGTGTGTATGCGAAGAGGCTTGTCTGTAGACTCCAAATCACCTAGGTTCCGCCATTTCCTAGCAGTACAACTTAGACAAGCTGCTTAATTTCTTTAAGCTTCCGTTTTCCCATCTATTACACAAACCAAACCAAACAACCCAACTGGGACAAATTCGCAATCCTTAAAGAGGGGCGTGGTGGAGCGCTTGGAAGTTTGGGAAACAAATCGCGCCTCCAGCAGGTTGCGGGGCTCACGGGGACCCCGCCCCCTATTTTCCTTATCTCTGATTGGCCCTCCTCGGGGGGGTGGGGCCCGGGAGCCCTGGGAGCCGGCAGAGGCCCGGGACCGCGAGTCTCGCCGGAGTCGCCACCATGGCTGGCCGTACCCGCGGGTCCGCGCGCGCCCTGCTCGCCCCGCTGCTGGCGCTGGCGTGGTTGGCGCTGCTGGCGCCGCCGGCGCGGGGCCGGGCCGGCCTGCAAGGTCGGGATTGGGACACGGCCGCGCGGGTGC
>JAQZBX010032540.1:0-15874 GCA_029593785.1 Cabassous unicinctus
ATTTATTTATTTATTTATCCCCCCCCTTGCTGCTTGTGCTTGCTGTGTCCATTCGCTGTGTGTTTTCTCCGTGTCTGCTTATCTCCCCCTTGCTGTGAGGTCCCGCTGCATCAGCCCACCGCGACGCGCGGGCTGGCCTGCCCTCACAAGGAGGCCCCGGGTTCGCTTCCCGGGGCCTCCCATATGGTAAATGGGGGCTCTATCGATTGAGCCACACCCACTTCCCTATATATTTCTTATCTACTAAGTCTGATATAGATTGAATGAGTATACACTGCTGTTTTCTGTGTTGACAGTAATTTCTTAGTAGTTTTTGCTTAGCAATACAGAGGGTTTCTATCATGCAAAGTCACTAATATGAGGTATATAAACGATGTAGGATTTAAATTGATAAGGCTGTTTGCACTTGAACACCCTATGTGATTTTTAATTTCATTTGTCACTGTGGCTAGAAATGGTATCCAATTGCTTAGTCAAGCAAGAACTGGCCTGATAGTTGCTGTAAGGGTATTTTGTAGATGGAATTGCATCTATAATCAGTTGGTTGCATCTACAGTTGATTGTATCTGCAATCAACAAAGGAGAGCAATAAGGGGGGCTTCTCATCTAATCAGTCAGAGACTTAAATGCCAGAACTAAGGACTTTGGAAGTCAGGGAAAGAATTTCTGCCTCAACTTCAGTCAGTCAACTTCCCCAGGGAAATTTGGACTAAATTTCAGCATCACCTTTCTCAAGAGTTTTGTGATTGTGGCCTGCCCCGTGGAGTTTGGACTTGCCAGCCACCACAATCACGAGCCAATTCCTTCTAATAAATATGAGTATATTTATTAGAAGAAATATAAATAACTCTTTCTCTCTCTTTCTTTAGAGGCAGAGCTCTGGGTAGCCATGTACTTAATACCTTAGCAAATTTTGTGAGATTAAAAAGTATATTGATATTGGTTGGTTGTTCCTAAATATGCCACATAAAGTTGTAAAAAGAAAGGTAAGAGCTCAGAGTTTAAAATTCCCAGCTCATTTGCCACATGGATGCCATGAAAATTTCTATGTGTGCCCTGAAAGAAACTCATTTCTTATAGCCACAGACTTGACATTTCTGAAATCCAAAGACAGAGTCTCATCGAGTGGACAGCTGGATCACAATGCAACTTAATTCCCAACACCACAGGGTGTCGTCTGCTGTTAAAGTGAGAGCATTCATTGGGTAGGAATGGAACCCTGAAAATCAGAATTGGGACATATGTATTGATCATGTTGACGATGGGAACACTGAACCCCTAAATTCCAGAGTCATCTTTGCCAGATAAACATGTAAGGACCAGATAAACATAAAAGTGCTGAAGAAGCAGCACTTTTAACGCCTTCTGAGGAGATTAACTCTGTTTTGCCAAATGAAACTGTAATGGAATCTCCTGAGGTAGTTGTGTTGCAAGATACTGGTAATTATTCTCAAGACCCATACCCACCACCTCTCTTCATATCCAGACCAGTAACCAAGCATACCTTAAAAGTTGTGGTACAAAGTGTGACCCATAAAAAGGTATGCAACACTCCAAAAGAAATGAATGACTTTTCCAATTTATACAGACAGAATTCAGGAGAATATGTGTGGGAAAAGAAATAAAGGTGTGGGATAATCGTGCAAGGAATATAAAATGGATCAGTCTGAATTTATTGCTATGGGCCCACCAAGCAGAGATTTGGGATTCCTTGTTTTAGCTTAAGTGGTTTCAGAATGCATAATTGGAATAGACATACTCAGCAACTGGCAGAAAACACACATTAGTTCTGACACATGGAGCGACGGCTATCAAGGTAGGAAAGGCAAAGCAGAAGCCACTAGAACTGTCTCTACCTTGCAAAATAGTACACCAAAAGCAAAACTGCACCCTTTGTAGGATTAGGGAGATTAGCGCCACCTTTAAGGACTTGAAGGAAGCAGGGGTATTGATTTCATCTGTGTTCCCAAATAACCCTCTTATTTGGTCTGTGCTGAAAGGAGATGGACCTTGGAGGATGACAGTGGATTATCACAAACTTAACCAGGTGGTGATGCCAACTGCAGTTGCTATTCCATATGTGATAACACTGTTTGAGCGAATCAATACATCCTCTGGTATCGGATTTGCAGCTTTAATCTGTGTAGCAGTTTGATATTATTGATGACTTCCAAAAAGTAATATTGGATTATGTTTGTAAACTAGTCTTTTCCTCTGGGCATATTAGAGTGTATTGGATTCAGAGGTTTCACTTTTACTTAATTAGATTATGATTAGGGTTTTCATTGGGCCACATCAGTAGGGCATTGAGTTCCCGCCTCTAGGTAGATGGAGACTCACAGATAAAAGACATGGCAAAAGAAGAGAGTTAGAGTTTTGATGTTGGAGTTTTGATCCTGGAGCCCAGGAAGTAAACACTCAGGAGAAGCAGATATGTGAGGAAGGAGAGAAGTCTCCATTAAACACAGGCAGAGGCCTAGGGGAGAGAGACAGAGACGTTTGCCTGATATTCTACCGCTGGCCTTGTGGAGAAAGTGCTGCAGCTGAGCCCAGAGAGAAATGGAGCCCTGGGAATAGAGGAAACCAGGAAGCCTGAACCCTCACAGATGTCGGCAGCCATTTTGCTCCAACATGTGGCAATAGACTTTGGTGAGGGAAGTAACTTACACTTTATGGCCTGGTCACTGTAAGCTTCTACCCCAAATAAATACCCTTTATAAAAGCCAACAGATTTCTGGTATTTTGCATCAGCACCCATTTGGCTGAATAATGCAATCTGTAAGTGATTTTTTTCTTAATACCTGCTAGTAAAGACCACAAGAAACACTTTCCTGTCATCTGGCAAAGCCAGCAATATACCTTCACTGTTCTACTTCAGGAGTATATCAACTCTCCAGCCCTGTGTAATAATCTAGTCCATAGAGACCTTAATTGCCTTTCCCTTGAACAAAACATCATAATGTTTTATTATATTGATGTCATTATGCTGAGTGGACATAGTGAGCAAAACCTAGCAATGACTCTAGTATTGATAAGACATTTGTGGTTCAAAGGTTGGGAAATCCAACAAAAATTCAGAAACCAACCACCTCAGTGAAATTTCTAGGCATTAAGTAGGTAAAGCATGTCAAGATAAGTTGCAACATCTAGCTCCTCCAACTACCAAAAAAGAGGCAGAACACTTATTTGGCCTCTTTGGTTTTTGGAAACAACATATTCTTCATTTGGCTATTCTATGCATACCCATTTACCAAGTATATTAGTCAGTCAAAGGGATGCTGATGCAAAATACCAGAAATCGGTTGGCTTTTATAAAGAGTATTTATTTTGGGGTAGAAGCTTACAGTTACCAGGCCATAAAGCATAAGTTACTTCCCTCTCCAAAGTCAATTGCCACGTGTTGGGGCAAGATGGCTGCCAACATCTGCAAGGGTTCAGGCTTTTTGGGTTCCTCTCTTCCTGGGGCTCCATTTCTCTCTGGGCTCAGCTGCTGTGCTCTCTCCATAAGGCCAGCTGTAGACTCTCAGGTGAATGGCTCTGTCTCTCTTCCCAGGGCATCTCTATTCCTTTGTGTTCTTCTGTGTGTTCACTTCCTGGGCTCCAGCTCAAAACTCCAACTCCAACTCCTCTACTCTGCTGTGTAGTTTTATTTGAGAGTCCCCACCCATAACTCAACGTCCAACTGACGTGGCTCAGTCAAAGCCCTAATCATAATTTAATCATGCCCATGAACAGACCATTTTACAAACATATTCCAATATCTATTTTTGGAATTCATAAACAATGCCAAACTGCCACACTGAGTAAATGGAAATGCTACTAATTTTGAGGGAAGACCAAAACATGAGAAAGCTCTGCAATAGGTCCAGGCTGCTGTGCAAGCAGCTCTGCCACATAGGCCATGTGATCCAGCAGATCCAATGGTGTTTGTAGAGTCAGTGGCAAATACAGATGCTCTTTGGAGGCTTTGGAAGGTCCCTATAGGAGAATCACACTGTATATCATTTAAAAACCCTGCCATCCTCTGCATATAACTACTCTCTTTTTGAGAAACAGCTTTTGGACTGCTACTGTGCATTGGTAGAGAACAAACACCTAACCGCGTGCCACCAATTTACCATGAGACATGAGTTGCCCCTCATGAACTTGAGGTTGTCTGTCCCACCATGCCATATAGCTTGGATTGCACAGCAGAACTCCATCATCAAATGGAAGTTGTATGTATGGAATGAGGCTTATGTAGGCCTCAGTCACACAAAATACACCAGGAAGCAGCCCAAATGCCCACTGCTACATTACCTTCTCTCTCCCACATTGTCCCTGCTGCTTCTTGGAGAGTTTTCTATGATCAGTTTCCTGAAGAAGAGAAAATTCAAGCCTGGTTTATAGATGGTTCTGCACAATATATAGGTACCACTCAATAGTGGACAGCTGCAGACCTGCAGTTCTTTCTGGTAAATCCCTGCAGAATAGTGGTGAAGGGAAATCCTCCCAGTGGGCACAAATCCAAGCAGTGCACCTGGTGGTTCATTTTTCTTGGAAGGAGGAATGTCCTGAGGTGCATTTGTATACTAATCCATGGGCTGTGGCCAATGGTTTGGCTGGTTGATAAGGGACTTGAAAAGAACATGATTGGAAAATGAGTGGCAAGGAAGTTTGGGTGAGAGGTATGTGCATAGACCCATTCAGATGGGCAAAAAACATGAATAGATCTGTGTGCTATGTGAATACCCACCAGAGGGTCTACTCTGCAGAGGAGGATTTTAATAATCAAGTGGACAGAATGCCCCATTCTATCAATACCAGTCAGGTTCTTTCCCCAGCCTCTCCTGTTATTGCCCAATGGGCTCATGAATAAAATGGTCATTGTGCTAGTAACAGAGGTTATGCAGTGGCTACAGCCACTGTTGAATGCCTAATCTGCCAGAGAGCACCACTAAATCCCTGAGGTAGCACCATTCCCCAAGGTGATTAGCCTGCTGCTTCATGGCACATTAATCACGTTGTACTACTTCCATCATGGACAGGGCACCATTTTGTTCTTACAGGAATAGACATTTGCTCTGGATATGGATTTGCCTTTCCTGCGTGCAACACTTCTTCTAAAACTAACATCCATACATTTACAGAATGCCTTATCCACCATTATGGTAGTCAACACATCACCACTTCTGATCAAGGAATTCACTTCATAGTAAATGAAATATAGCAATGGGCCCATATGCATGGAATTCACTGGTCTTATGTTCCTCATCATCTCAAAGCAGCTGGATTGATAGAATGGCAGAATGGCCTTCTGAAGATTCAACTGCAGTGACAACTGGGTAGCAATATCTCATGGGGCTGGAGCAATGTTATCCAAGAGGCTATATAGGCTATAGATCACCATCCAATTTATGGAGTAGTTTTTCCCATATCCAGGATTCATAGATCTAAGATTCAAGGGATGGAAATGGGAGTGGCACCATTTACCATTACCCCTAGTGATCCACTAGAGGAGATTTTTGCTTCCTGTCCCCACAAACACTCTGCTTGTCTACAAGTCTTAGTCTAAAGCAAGGAGCACTTTCACTAGGAAAAACAATAATGATTCCATTGAACTGGAATTTAAGACTCTCATTCAACCACTTTGGACTCATCATGCCACTGAATCAACAAGCAAAAAAAGGAATTATTGTACTGGCTGGGGTGATTGATCCTGATTACCAAGGGGAAATTGGACAGCTATTATACAGTAGAGATAAGAGTTTGTCTGGAATACAGAAGATCTCTTAGGATATCTTTTAGTACTAGCATTCCCTGTGATTAAAGTCAATGGAAAATTGTAACATCCCAATCCAGTCAGGGCTAGGAATGGCCCAGAGCCTTCTGGAATGAAGGTTTGGATTACCCTACCAGGCAAAGAGCCATGATCAGCTGACATGCTCACAGAAGGTAAAAGAAATGTGTAATTGCTTGAGAAAGAAACTAGTTATAAATCCCAGCTATGACCATATGACCAGTTGCAGAAATAAGAACTGAAATGGTTATGTGTATTTTTTCCGTATTTTGTTAAAAATATGTTTGTATGTGTGTTTTTTCTTTCTTGTCTTATCCCCTTATCAGATAGTGTAAGTTGTATTAATTTTATATCTTAGTATTTAAGTTACAGGATATCAAGGATAAGAGTGACTATGACCCAAGGACTTGCATCCTTTTCTGTGTAAAGGGTTAGTGCATATTTAGCTGTATTCAGGACATATATATCATGTTATATTAAAGTATGACTATGTTATCATTGTTAATCAGAGATTAAGCATGGTTTAAGGAGATGTGTACGGATGCCAGGTTGACAAAGGGTGGACTGTGATAGATAAGTTCTTGTGTCAAACTGGCTAGGTTATGATTTCCAATTGCTTGGTCAAGGAAGTATAGGCCTGATTGTTAGCATAAGGGTGTTTTGTGGGTATGACTGATTGCATCTAAAAATCAAC
The DNA here is from genome assembly GCA_029593785.1 of Cabassous unicinctus. Lineage (NCBI taxonomy): Eukaryota > Metazoa > Chordata > Mammalia > Cingulata > Chlamyphoridae > Cabassous > Cabassous unicinctus. The sequence continues at coordinate 6,474 of JAQZBX010032540.1, forward strand.
AATGTGGCTAGTTTCCTCATCAGTTTGAGGTCTTCAAAGCCAGAACTGAGGATTTCACAAATCAGTGAGAGAATAATTTCTGTCTCAACCTCAGTCAGTCAGCCCTACCAAGGAAATTCAGATTCAACTTCAGCACCACATTCATTAGAGTTTCTAGCTTGCAATCTGCCCCATGCATTTCTGACTTGCCAGCCCCCGTGGTTGTGTGATAAGTCTTTTGATACATATTTCCTGTCAGTTATGTTTCTTGATGGACCCCTGCCTAATATATCCTTAAAAAGAATTTGTCCAAAATGATACAAAAATCCAAAATCACATCATGTACAAAGTGATCAAATAATGTACCAGAATTTATACTTTAAAATGATTTAAAACATGTTTAGAAAATATTGTGTGTTTATTGCCCCAAATGAATTTCAAATCTGAGAACACCAATTTTTCCACTAGAATATGCCAAAAGGCACTTTGTTTAAACAAAGCATTATGATACTAGCATAACTTTATTGTGAAGCATGGATAAGCCCTATTTATTGTTTCAGAATACTGCCAATAAATACCATGGAAGAAAGTGAAAAATACTATCTTCATATAAACAAGGAGTAATTAAAGGCATCTGTGAAAGTAGGAAAATTTACAATGTGTAATCGATGTAACTTGTGTCTTAAGAAGTATGGTAATATGCTATAAAAGGGAACAGATAAATTGGAGGGGTACATTTTCTCAAACGCTAGTCTTTTCCAATATCAGAAATAATTACGGCCACGATGCTATGAGAAGCTCTGTTCACTGAATGGAATAAAAGATGAAACCTCAGCAGCTTTTCGACTGTAGCCAGGTACTAATTGCAAAGGGACCATGGGCTGAGACTGCTGGTCTGAGTGAGCATTTTTGTAAATGGATGGGAAAGGTGATGGAAATCAGATAAAGTTTTCAGCTCTAAAGCTGATCCATTAAAGACAGAAACAATGGCTGAGTATACATTAAACATATGGCCGTCCTTTCAAAGAATTGAGCCTTTTTTTCCTCATCCCCTTGCCATCCTTCCAAGAACAGCTCATCTTGGTACAGGGGAAGCTGTGTATGTGTGCACCTTTCCTAAATTTTGAGCAGCTTGAGTTTAGCAAAGGTCTTATCATACCACCTCTTTGGGAATTTCTGTTGAAATAAATGGGATCTAATGAGTCTGTAGGAATCGGGCTGCCCTTCCCAAAGTGACACTGATTTAGATTGAGGACTAGACAAAAGGACTAGTCAAAACAGCTGCAAAATGGCCAAAATGTGCCAACAGTTACATTCCTTTCCCATAATTCCATAAGCCCAGATATCTGCAAAAGTTTAGTAATCCCATCAATAATATGAAGCTGATTTTTCTGTATTCCCTAAATCTATTTAAATTCAGCGTCTTGATTATAAATCTATTGATTATAATTCACTGCCATGGTAGATACCAAGTGAAGTAACTCCAAGCTGGTTTGGATAGTAAGAAAATTAGGCAAATATAGAAAATAAATTTTGGATCTAACTCTTTCACCTCAAGGAAACTAGACACCATCCTCGGGAAAATAACTGTTGAATCAAAGGTGATCCTTGTAGATGGAATATGTCAGTACAAGAAGATTCTCTAAACAACTTTCCAGAATCACTGCTAAAAATATCAGTGACTCATTTGTTCCACACCCAAATTAAATGTGACCAAAAACAAGGCAGGTTTAACACAGTAAAAAGAAAAAGTCTTTGAATGTTAGAGCATTTTTATCCTCCAGTAATATATGAGGATAAAACATTTATTCGATATTTAAGATCTTTATTATACTACCACTCTAGAATCATCCATGCATTTTCACTTTTCAGTTTATCTATAATATAAACAGGGACTTCATGCTTTATTCAAGAAGATTCATGCCCTCATTAAAACTATTTTTCGGTCGATTTCTGTAGTGTCAACTCATGATTAGCCACACTAATGAAGAGAAGCAATGGCACAGAAAATGCAATGTGGAGAAATCCAAAGCAATTTATCTTTGACATCAGTATGCTTTCTTTTATTTTGCAGCAGATTTACCTTCACTAAAATAATCTTACCTAAACTAATTTGAAGCCTTTATATTTTCACAAAAGTATTTCTATTTTAGTGGCATAGAAAAGTTACCTGGAAGTGCTCTGATTTATGGAAAGAAGCTAACATGAGATGAAAAATTAATTATAGCTAAACCAGAAAGAGATTGGCTATAGATGAACAATCAGTTGATTTTTATCTAGAAGCAAGTATACAGGTTCAAATACACATGTGTTTGTCATGTATAAATATGTCTTATAAGTTTATATATGTATATACGTGCATATTAATACATATATAGAGAGAAGTTGCACTATATACTATAGAAGTGAGAAGTTATACTATTCATATTATGAATTACTATTTTAATGTTTAATTAGTGGTATTTTAATTTCTGTATATTTTATGGAGCATTCTATGGAAATGAAAGTATAAGATAATTTTAAATGAGTATGATAAAATAATGTAAATATCAGGAGAAAAAATAATGCCAACATAACTATTTCTTCATTCTTTTCAGGAAATATACAAACTCTTAAAAAAGAAAAGGGAAAAAATTAACTCATATTGATATTATAGGGATTTCCATAAGCCAATGAAAAATATAAAACTAAAATTACAAAAATAGCTTTCTTAATAATTTTATGTTCAACATATTAATCAGTCTTTGAAAATAAGTGAAAAAACTATTCTGTCATCAGAAAAAAACAAAAACATACTAGTCCCTTACACATCTCGTCTATTCTATATAGATTATGCATCTATCTGTCTTGTTGTTGAGAATTAGGTGAGAACAGGACGATTTTTCTCACTTCTGGATGTGATTTACAAGTGGGTAAGTTAATTTGACTCAAAGCCAAAAACATAAAGAAAACAAATACATGGATCTCACTAGATTTTTTTCTATTTCTCTCTCTTTTTTGAATAACAAAATTTTCCATGTTTATTCATCAACTATGAATGTTCAATCAAAATCCCAGTTATGATAGTCTATATTGTTTTAAAATATAAAAAGAGTCAAATGCTCTAATTCTAATATTTGTTCAAGTAAATATTTATTATTAAAATGCAAACTTCAAAGTATCATTAGTATTCCACTAAGTTATTATTTTATTTTTATTATTATTTTAGTCTTATCACAGGAGTGGCAGTACCACTTAATAGTTAGGAAATAGGATTTGGGGGTAACACTGCATGAAGCCAAATCTTGCCCTGCCCCTTTGTAGAAATATGACCTTTAGCAGGAGCTTAACCTTCTTCAATGCCACTTGCTCATCAATTTGCACAGTTATTGTGATGACTGAATTCAATAATACATATCAAATACTTAGAATAAGTGACTAGATATAGCACAGTCTTCATAAATAATAGCCACGATTATGTCATGAGATTCTCCAAGATATGACTGACAACTTATTAGGATAAAAACCTTTTTGAAAATTAAAGTAATTCAGCCTTGTGGTACATTAGGTTTTGGAAGCCTCCCCTATAACAATCTTTTTTTTAAAAAAACAAAAAGTAAATTGAAGTTCAATACATTGTCACATACATACAAAGTAAAACCCAAAACATCTTTAGTGTAACTGAATGCACCAAGTATGGCACATTTAAATGTTAACAACCCTATCACAGCTAAGTCCCATTTTTCAAGGTTTATGATTTCATCAAAAAAATTCATACACCAAGTAAGCTTGTAAATATACCCTAGTATACATGGGGTTATTTTTTCCACTGACTGTCTTTTAATGTATTTGGCTTCAGTTCTTAGTAACCAAATCAAAAATAATTTTCAGAATTTTAAATTATAGATTGTGGCAAATAAACATGCCAGATAATAATAGTAAAATCAAATGAAGTATTTAAGAAAGAAACAGATTTTAAAGGGAGATTTTATAAGAATGAAAGTTAAAGACTCCAGATTAGGATCAGATTAGATCCATGTTGATAACAGTCCATATTTTTAGGTCCATGCAGACAGGTTCTCACTCGAGAGGTTGTTTGATGTAGCATGCAGCCCAAATATTAAGTTCAAAGGTTTGGAGACATAGAAAAATGCCCTAAGCTCCTCTTAATAATCCATTATGTCTCCATCATTCAATTATCAAAGCATTTCTAAAGCTACTTCTAATTTTAGGTGCTACTATTTCACAGATAATAGATTCCATAAGATTATATTTTTGGTAAAGTAGAAATTTTTTTTGTTTCAAACTTTAAAAGGACAATTCTCTTGGTTAATTGTACAGTTTAGTAAACAAATCTGTTAAATTATTTATATAATTATGATTTCACTGAATTTGATGTTTCCATTCTCATTAAATTCTAACTATATAATATCATGTTTAAAATAGACTGTAAGATGTAAAGATTTTAATTTTAAAATAATTAGATTCTTACCCTGATCGAAGGGTTTTCCTGGACTCCAAGTGCGAAAATAATCATCCTATGGGGGAAAATAACGTGAATTGAGTGTACTTGAGTAATTAAAATGTAAAGATTAATATGAAATATAAAATAAAACATAAAAAACATAAGCTGTATACAAACCTCTACTTCCTGAAATGGCAAGCAGCAAATTATAAAAAAAATTAAAAAAAAAAAAAAGGAACAAGAGAAAAAGAATAGTTATAAAAAGAGAATGCATTGTTTACATGTTGTAGTAACAGTTTCAAAAATTTGTTCATTTTCATTACAAGTCAATGTTTACTATAACAATTTAACTATTTTAGGTTGTCACTTCTCTTAAATATATTATAATGCAATACTTTCAATTGCAACTCAATGTGTATTATGATATTCAGATAATTACCCTAAGCTAATAAGCTACAAAGCATCTTACCAGTTTCCAATTATACAATTTCATTTTCCCTTAGTACAATAGCAAATGGATCCATTATTATAGTGGAGGAAATAGGAAGTGATTCTGCAAATTCTCTAGAGCATAAATATATTTTATGCACATCACTCATATCTTAATTGAATATCTAATGAGTTGCTCAAAATGCAATTGAGAGTTTGAAAAAATGTGCACCTAATTAAATCTGCCTCAAGTTTAATTCTTTGATAAGGAAAATAATCAGTACAATATATTTACTATTATTTAATAATTATGACCATACAACAGAAATAAGGAAATGTATACTGAAAAGAATAAAGGAAGCATGGCCAAAGTGACTAAATCTATTTTACTTACTCTTTTTACCACTCAAAAATCCTTCTAAAATTTTCTCATCCATGCCATCTTTTATTGTAAATAAAACCCATTTTACTGTCAAATTAAGATGCTGCTTTCACTATAGCAACCTGACATTAGAAAGATAGCATATCATGGTGAACGCTGTGATGTAACACTCCTAAGCTCCATTGTCTTAGGCCCACCAAAGCCAGCCAGTTGGAAATCTAGGGAGCCAAAAAAGGCCAAGTGGAAATTCTTTTAAGTTTTCCTGTTAACCTCTTCACTAGCACCCTCTGATGTACAAAGAGGAAAATGTAGCACAGATTTTAATCATGAAAATAAATGCACTTCCCTAATTTATTAAAAAAATTTAAGTTACAAAAGTTATTTCTTATTGTGACCAACCATTCACCATCACCTTCTGCACTCCTACCTCACCATCTTCAAATTAAAGAAGAAGAAGAAAAAAAACCATTGACTACATTACTGTCAGTCATATATATGTTGAGATAGGAATATATTTTAAAAAGGGAAAATTATGACAATCCATTTTGATAGTAGGTTCTACACAAAATTATCTAGAGTCAGATTAAGAGAGGATAACTGGATAATTAAATAAATATTGGCAGTTTAATATCTTTTTAAAATATATTTATAAAAGCCATTAAAACATGGTTGAATTTCTGGAAAACCAAGTTTGCAAATTAAGTAATTCCCCTTAAAGTCTCAAAACTTGAGATGAGGATCTAAACTTGTTCACTTAATATCTTTATTTTTTAAAATTAAATCTTTCTGTTTTTAGATAACAGCTACTGAGAATGGAAAGGGATTTTTAAGCTATGTTTTTAAAGTCTCTTCTGAAGCACAACCTAAAGTTTGACAATGAGCACATGAGTGATGGATTTGGAGTCAGGTAAATCAGAATTCTAAATTGGGCTTTACTACTTATTAGGTGCAACACCTTAAACAGTGATGACAAGCAAATGGGGGAGGAGTTTCACCAAGATGGCAATGGAGTGGGATGGCAGAGCTCACGTCTCTTACAAAAACAGCAGATGAAAGGCAGAAGCTGTCCCAAGGACCTGCTTTGAGGATCTGCAGTCAGGTGAGTGTCACATGCATCATCCAGCAGGGAGTGGAACAGAGAGACAAAGAGGCCAAAAAGAAAAACTGTGAGTTAAATAGCCCTACAGCAGGGAACGGTGCCCATCCTCCACCCTTGAGGCAAACAGCCTCAGTAAAATCTGTGGTTGGCTACCATTGACTGAGAAAGGACTGGATGTCATGGAAAAGGGAGGGTGAGGCAGAGGGCTGAGTGTAGACTCAGGTTGTGGAATTTAAATAGCAGGGGCAGGCTTTGAATAGTGGCTCTAACAGGCCCAGAAACACCTTCCAGTGGAGGCTGGAAGACACACATCCATGGAAGGTTTGCCAAGGAGTGCCATCTGCTGGCAGGTTGGGCAAGTGAAGAAGAAAAAGGCTTTTTGGAGTCTTCCCTGTCTCTATGCCCCCAGACCTCTTAAATCTGGTCTATGCTTCATCAGTAGGTCCCTGGCCCTGTTTTCATAATTTGAACATTGGCAATTTTAAAGATTTAGGATAAGTTGAATCAAGAATCAAAGAAGAACTGTAAAACAAAACCAAGCCACTATAAAATCCTAGACAAGAGAATAATTAACCATCAGAGTAAAGAACCAACATAATCAGATGCCTAGACATCGGTAAAAAATTACAAGCCATACTAAGAAACAGGAAAATATGGCCCAGTAAAAAAAAAAAAAAAATTAAAAATCCTGATGAGACACAGGATGTAAAACAACTAATTTATGAAGTTTAAACAAATCTCCTAAATCAATTCAAGGAATTGAAGGAAAATATGACCAAAGAGTTAAAGGATATTAAGAGGAAACTGGGTGAACATAAAGAAGAATTTTAACACTTACAAAGAAGAGTAACAGATTTTATGGGAAGAAAAGACCTAATGGAGGAGATTTAAAATAAATTAATGCATACAACAGCAAAATTGAAATGGCAGAGGAATGAATCAGCAAATTAGAAGACACAGCAATCTGGACTTGAACAGACAGAGAAAAGAACAGGGGAAAAAATGACAGCATGAAGTGCACAGAGAGCAAATCTACAAGAAATATTAAAGGGAGTGTTGCAGCCTGAAAGGAAAGACAGGAGAGAGTGGCTTGGAGAGGAGTGCAGAAATGAAGATATTTTAATAAAGATAACTAAAAGGGTAAAAAGACAGACAATAGTAAGAATTCACATAGGAAAACCAACAGAGAACATGGCCAATGTAAGTAATGCTTTTACAGTAATCACAATGAATGTTAATGGAATGAATTCCACGATCAAAAGACACAGTCTGGCAGAATCAATAAAAAATATATGAGCCACCTACATGCTGTCTACAAGTGACTCACTTTAGATGCAAAGACATAAATAGGTTGAAAGCGAAAGACTTTAAAAAGATATTAAACACAAATAGGAACCAAAAAAGAGCTATGGTAGCTATACCAATATCAGACAAAATAGATTTTAAATGCAAAACGGTTATAAGAGACAAAGAAGGACATTATATATTAATAAAAGGGGCAACTCACTAAGAAGAAATAACAATCATAAATATTTTTGCACCTAACCATTAAGTAAACAGTGGCAAAACTAAAGGGAGAAATAGTTTTCTCTACAATAATAATTGAGGACTTCAATATGCCACTCTCTTCATTGGATAAATCATCTCAGCAGAGGATCAATAAAGAAACAGAGAGCTTGAGTAATATGAAAAATGAACTAGACCTAACAGACATATACAGAACATTGTACAATAAAACATCAGGATATACATTTTTCTCATGTGCTCATGGATCTTTCTCCAGGATTGATTATATGTTGGGTCACAAAACAGGTCTCAATAAATGTTAAAAGATTGAAATAATACAAAGCACTTTCTCTGATCATAACAGAAAGAAGATGAACATCAGTAACAGAAGCAGAATGGGAAAAGTCACAAATATATTAGGGTTAAACAACACACTCTTAAACAACCAGTGGGTTAAAGAAGAAATTGCAAGGGAAAACAGTAAATATCTCAATACGAATGGAAATGAGAACACAACAAATCAAAACTTATAGGATTCAGCAAAAGCAGTGCTGAGAGGGAAATTTAGAGCCCTTAATGTTTACATTATAAAAAGAAGAAAGAGCTAAAATTGAAGACCTAACTGCACACCTGGATGAACTAGAAAAAGAACAGCAAACTAATTCCAAACTATGCAGAAGGAAAGAAATAGTAAAGATCAGAGCACAAATAAATGAAATCGAGAAACAAAAAATAATAGAATCAACAAAACTTCGAGAGGATCGACAAAATTGACAAACTCTTAGCTAAACTGACAAAGAAATAAAGAGAGAAGATGCAAATAAATAAAATCAGACATAAGAGGGGGACATTACTACTGACCCCACAGAAATAAGGAAGTTCATAAGAAGAACAATGAACAACTGTATGTCAACATATTAGACAACTTAAATGAAATGGAGAACTTCCTAGAAACAAACTATTACACTGGATTGTATGGTAAGTGAGTATGTTCCAATAAAATTGCCTTTTTTAAAACTAAAAAAAGCAAATGGGAAAGAAAGTATCTTTTCTTTCTCCTCAAGGCTTCCAGACTGTTTCTAGCACCCCCTACAGGCAGAGCCTAGCAGGAGTCAGAGGTCAAAGGAAAAAAAGAAAAAAGGAAAAAAAAATACAAAATAAAACACTGATGACCTAAACTTCAGTTCCTTGTGAATAAAACTGGAAAAATAATATCTCCTATCGGGTAGGCTTACTGTTACATAACATACCAAGCAACCGACCAGCATAAAGGAGGTACTAAAGAATAAAAGTTGATCAGAGGGGTCAAATTCATCTTTGTCAGTATTATTGGACAACACCATAGGACAAGCACTTACTACTGCTGACAAAGTCCCTTAATTTTTATGGTTTCTTCAAAACAGTCATGGGTGATGCATAACATTTTTGAAACTGATATCCAATCTGCCACCAAGAGAACTTCAAATGCTAGATGCAGTCAAATTTATCAGGTCCTACACTTATGACTATACTTAATGCAAGAAGACAAGTATTCTGGCTATCACCTCAGACTATTCTGAAGT
>JAQZBX010032541.1:0-25810 GCA_029593785.1 Cabassous unicinctus
TTTGGTGCCTTGCCAGTGGGCCCTACTTTGGAGTTTGTGGTCCTGAGTGTGACAGAGTTGGACCTAGCTGTGACTTCTCTACACATGCCTCTTCTGTCCCTTCTATTTGAACCTATAGTTGGTGCTGGAGTTGATAGGCATATGCCCAAGAGATTTGAATCTTTGGACTGTCTATGTGCCAGCTGGGCCCTGAGCCTCAGCAGAGTTGCAGCACCTACTCTCCAGTTCATTAGACTCACCCAGGACAACTAACAAGGAGGTGAGGATGGACAACTACCACACCAAGGAACCAAGAGAGTCTACCACTGCAAGCAAGAGAGTCCCATCCATCAGCCATATGGGATTGAAGTCTCCTCTCAATAAGAGATGGAGTGGGCATCACCATCCCAGAATCCTCAGGGTTGGGGAATAAAATATGGACTAGAGTGGACTTACTGGTATTCTACTACAGACTTATTGTGACTCTAGCAATGGAAGAAATTATATCATTGATGTGGAGGCAGTAACCATTGGAGGTGGTGAAGGCAGGGTGAGGGAAAAAGAGGTGCAATATAGGGGTGCTTTCAGGACTTGGGAATTGTCCTGAATGACATTGCAAAGACAGATACAGGCCATTATATATCCGGCCATAACCTACAGAATTGAGTGGGAGAGAGTGTGAACTACAAGATAAACTATAATCCATCCTTAGTGGCAATGCTCCAAAATGTGTTCATCAATTGCAATGAATGTACCACACTAATGAAAGAAGCTGTTAATGTGGGGAAAAGTGGGAGGCGTGGGGAATGGGACACATGGGAATCTCCTATATTTTTTATGTAACATTATGTAATCTAAGTATCTTTTAGAAAAAATAAAAAATATATTTAAAAAACCTCAATGCAGGAGCCCTGCTTGCAAGGTTCACTTGGCAACTGGAATCCTGAAGTAGCTGGTCTTACTCATGACTTGCTTAGCCACTTGGTGGATAATCGCACAAGTTTTTTGTGCGTTTTGTTGTGTGCTTATGATACGCCTGCAGCCTTAAATGTATTTACCTTTCCTTTTTGTTCATATAAACCTACCCTCATTCCAAGAAACTATGGACATTATTAGTAGACATCAAATCCCTCCCTCCCCGGAAAGTCTTTTCTGATGACTTATACTGTCAGTTATCTTGACATTTTTCATGAACTCTTTTTGCATTTAAAGCCTTTGCTATTATAAGTACCTGGTATTTGGAAATATACTCTGTCTTGTATCATTTTCTAGATGTTTCTTTTGTGTTAATTTTGTTTTCTGACACAATCTTGGGTATATGACAAATATAGTAAAAGTTTCTCAACCATATGTAGGATTATTCTATTTATGAAAGGGTCCCTTTGATATTTAAGATTTTTCCTGTTTTACTCTTTGCACCTTGCCTTCATTACCTCATTTATTTCTTAGATATTTCTAAATACATTTTATAGGTGAGAGAAGTAAGGCCAGACAGCGTCTAAGGGGAGAGTCAAATGGGCCCCTTACACAAGCCATTCTGGTAGTGACGAAAGTGCATTACGGAGGCTGGCTTTTTAAAGGTTACTGATCCTAAGCGAGCTTTTTAAAAGCTCCTGGGTCATTTGGAGGTGGGGAGGGGAGAGGGAGGATGGATGAAGATGCTGGGGAGCCAGTTGGAGGAGAGCAGACTGACGGAACCAGTCCCCACCCTCCCAGAGTGAGACTCCCCCTTCCCCCTGCACCACCACAAACAAAAATTGCCTTCCTGTTCCCCAAACAGTATTCTGGGGTTTTGTTTTTTTCCAAAAAAGCCAATTATGTGGTGAGTATATGTGTCTGTTTGTGAGTGCAGGTGTGTGTCGGGTCCCCTACCTGTAAATACACATACACAAACAGGCACGCCAAGGGCTCCTGTTTCCTCTCCATTGCCTCACTTCATCCCAGCAGCTCTGTAATCTGTCATCTGAAAGGAAGAGTAGTCTACCCCGAGGCTGCCTGTGGTCTCCCCAGGCCCATTGCCAGTTTGAAAATCTCATGGAAGGATCTGGATTCACCTACTGACTCAATACTGGGACATAGTTTTCACCTTTCGTGCCTTAAGCAATTTAGAGTTATTCATGGGTTACAGTAGCTTTTCTGCAGTCCTTGACTGTCAGTAGCCAAACATAAAATCAGTGTGAGAGCCTGCTGGAGTGAGGCCAGTAGTTAAACACGCAGCTGATACGGCTCAGCTAGGTGTTTAGTACAGAAAACAGCCTGTATTGGAAAATTTATTTGACATGTTGGACGTGTTTTGCTGATATTTTCCTAAGAATGTCCCTAGAAGTTTCCATCCTTTCCAAAGCATCTGATCACTAAGAAGCAACACCCACTTTTCTTTTGAATAATGGCAAGAGTAATTACAGGACTTCAAAGGCTTTTGTGTAGCATCTTACAAGTTGCTTTAAAAAGACAGTCCTTTAAGAAGGTCATTTGACATCAGCAGAGGAGTCCATGCCTCTTGGACAGTTCTAGAGTTCTTAACAGGGTATGCTATGTGTTCCTTCTAGCCAGAATGGGTCCCTATCTGGAGGAAGGCAAATAAGTGAAAAAATCAAAAAGTGTTCAGGAGTCTTCCTGGATCTCCTTATGACACTTTACGGAGATGCAGGAGAACTGGAGGGAGAAGAGAAAATCCCACTAGTTCAGCATTCAGGCTGGAAAATGGTGCCCCATAGTTTTCCCTGAAGTTTTGCTACTGTTATCTTGGTGGTCTTTTACTTTGATTTTATACTTTCAAGGCATCCTGTTCTCTCTTACCTAAACTTCGTCCTGATTAACCCCTGACTTCCTGCGGCTGGAAACGTGAATGTGCAGCCTGTGTTCCCATGGTTCCCCTGTGCTAGACTGAGAATTCCACGCACAGGAACTTTCCTCAGCTCATTCCTAACAGTTCCAGCTCTGGGGTAGCAGATAATCTAACTCGAATACAAGAAACAAAGTCTGGACATTATCAGCAGACGTCAAGAAACTATTAAGTTAGGGTGGGGTATATAACAAAGATGAAATGTTAAAATCTGCCGTGTAGATAAGTGGAGACAGCTTTGTAAATAAAATTGATTGAAAAGAGTGAAATTGTTTGGAAATAAGAAATAAAGGGTCAAAAATAATTCCAAAAAAATCTCAACATTTTTGTCTGAGAAACTGAATGTCAAGGAAGGACGCTTTGCTTCTGCCTAGTTCTTTGTGACAAAAGGAAGAGAACATCCAAATAGTGACATGGGGCTAAATTTCATAGAATAAGCAAGGGCTTATTTAAATTCTTATATAAAGATGTAGTCATTTTTTATTTAAGGTGAGAGTTGGAACCTGGAAAATTCTTGACTTTTCCAAGTGAAAAAAGAAAAGAGAACTGGCTGGGAGCTGAAGCATGGAGAAAAATTTTGTCCTGTAAAGGAAAAATAAAAGCCATTGAAGGAGATAGGAGAGAGATATTTGTGACTTTTATTAAAACTTATTAAACAAAAAATCTGATTTCAAAACTGTTCCCAGCCGGGCAGCCAAACCAGTCATGTGCGTGACTCTGCCAGTGTGCGTCCAAGGTTCTCATCAGTCTCTATGACAAATTGCTGAGGTAGAGAGAAGTGGACATTGCTTACAGCGCACTGTGTCACACTCATGCACAGTTAGGGGATCCTCCACGCCACTTGCCCCAGTTGATGGCAAAAAACACAAGGATGTTCTGTTTTTCCTTAAGATTCTGCAGTGTGTTAGATGCTATACATTTATTAATGCATTTATTCTCTTAACAGCCCTATGGTTATCCTCAGCTAAGAAACTGAAGCTAAGAGAAGTTAGAAACCCACCCCAGGTTACCAAGTTAGTGAAAGTGAAAGGCAGAATTCAAATACAGATCCATCTATACCCCCTGTGGTCCCTCCATTATACTGTATTGTGGTACAGAAGGACGTTATCCTTGATCTACTGAAAAACAGCTAGACACAGACTCTAAATTACTTTCTTGCGATGCTCTCCACATTTTCCGTTGTCTTAGTGTGCCTGAGCTGCTATCACAAATACAACAAACCAGTTTTGACATTAACAACAGGAATGTATTGGCTCATGGTTTTCCGGCTAGAAGAAATCCAAATTCTAAATATCAGCAAGGCTTTCTCTCTCCCCAAAGACTGCAGTGTTCTGGTCCTGACTTGCCTTCAGCCTTTGGGATTCCTTGGATTTCCCATCATACAGTGGTGTCTGCTCCCTTCTCTTCTGGGTTCCTGCTGACATCCTGATTCTCCCTGTGCCTTTGTCCTTATAAGGGCTTAAGTAATCTGGATTCAGACCCACCCTGGTTCAGTTCACCACACCTTAACTGAAAAAATGGACTCATACCCCCCAAGAATGTGGATTAAGATTAAGAACATGTCTAAACCCGGGTACCTAATTTAACTAACCACATCTGTGACTGGGAAAAAGGGCCTCAGATGCTAATGGTATTTCAGAGGTAGCAACTTAGAAACCAAAACTTAAGTTTCGAATAGCTGCTTATTGATGGGTAACGTCAGCAGTGAACTTGTATTTGACAAAACATGGAGGAGCAGGATTTAGGCTCTGGGTTTTCCCTTTCTCCTAGTTGAACTATTAGGAAGAGGAAGCAGAGGTTGAAAGAAGTTTTGAAACATGCCTCTGATGCCTACACATACCTCTTCATTTATCCAAGTTGTAGCCATTTCATGGCCCTTCTCAAATAATATTTTGAGGTCTATGTTGTGTTCTCTCAGTTCTCTAATCCCTTTCAATTATTTTCATCATAATGTCTAAATAGCCCTGTGTTATATGCTCTTCCTTTGACAGAGCATAATAATGATGAAGAATGTGTGGTTAGGAGTCAGGCAGGCCTGGATTCAACTATTGCTATCTCCAACTCTTCATACTCTGTGATAGGTAGGTTAGTTAAGCTTTCCCAGTCTCAGTACCCTCATCCATAATGTGGGGGTTAGTAATAATTTCCTCATTGTGCTGTGGTGAAGACTAAAAGAGATAAGGTTTTTAAAAACACTTAGCATTGTACATGGGAAATTAATCATTCATTCATTCAACAAATATTTATCAAATACTTATGTGTACCAGGTGTTCTGCAGATATTAGGGCCACTGCAGTTAATAAAGCATCAAACATTTCAAACTCCATGAAACTTGCATTCTGGTGGATGTGGGAAAAGTAGGTTTGTATAAAATAGAGTGAATTAGAAGAAAAATAAATCGGGGTACACTTAAATAGAGTGGACAGGGAAGACTTGGCTGGGAGGTGACGTTTGTTTAAAGACTTAAAGGAGGTGGGGGAAGAAGCCATGAGGGTATCTGAGTAATAGCATCTTAGGCAGAAGGACTGGCCAGTGCAAAGCTCCTCAGGCAAGGGTGCAAGGATTGAAGGAGAAAGACTTATAGGAGGATTTTACAAGGATCCTGGAAACGATGGTGGCGTGGACCAATCAGGAATGTGAACCCCTTTTGGCCAGCAGGCATCCTTCTACTTCCATGTCTTTACACAATTCAGAGATACTGTGGGTACCCAGGATATCCTTGGTGAATGAGTAACTATTGCTGGGTTTCCAAGCTGCTCTCAAAGGCCTTTGGGAATTTTGTATTTCTTTGGGAAGTTCGTACGGCTTGTTCCCATATCCTCTGATGGTTAAAAGCAATACCATATTAAAGATACTTGATAGCATGGCTATATTAAAGAAAAAGATGTCGGGTCACATTGGATACCCAGTGGTGCTCTGATAATTGTAGAGGAGTGCAGTACACAACTTAAAACCAAGACTTGAGAACTTTAATTATTTTCCTAATACATTAGTACATATCACCTTCTGTGTTCCTTTGATAAAAATGTGAAAAGAGCATACAGATTCCAATGAATATTTTTTCTTTATCCATATGATGGTATTGAAAGCTAATTACTAGGCGTGAAAGATTGGAATGCTTTTCATTCTCCTGCTCAAGTTTATTTGGGGCAGTTTTAAATTAGGGAGCTTGTTGGTCTTTCATGTCCCTTTGCTTTAAATTTGAACCGTTCCTGATGCTTTAGTAGATTGTAGCAATAATCAAAAATGAATAGATTCTGCAATTTTAAATGTGACTTTTTCATCTTGAAATCTACAATGGATTGGAAATGCTTTAGGAGCCTTATTCTTTCAAACTTTCTCATTATTTTATTGTTTTGTGTTGGTTTTGTTGCTGTGTTTGGGAGATGACTTTTTTTTTTTTCAGGAGGTAATGGGGATTGAACCCAGGACCTCGTACATGGGAAGCAGGGGCTCAACCACTGAGCTACACCTGCTCCCCAGGGAGATGACTTTTTTATATTCAATTTTTGTAAACACCATGGAAAATAACTTTTGAAAAACTGAAATATAGTTAATATGTTGTATTTGAAGGAGGACAATGGAGAAGTTTTATAGTCATTTCTCCAACTGTACAGTAATAACTCTGACTTATTAACATCTGTAGCTGTTGGGCAATTTGATATAATTATGAATTCCAAAAATATAATTGGATCATGCTTGTAAACTGATCTGTTAATCTGGGCATGATTAAGTTATGATTAGGGCGTTGACTGGGCCACGTCAGTAGGGTGTGGAGCCCCACCCCTTGGTGGGTGGGGAATCAAATATAAAAGGCATGGCAAGAACAGAGTTGAAGCAGTTCTTGAGAAGCAGTTTTGATGTTGGAAAGAAGGCCCCAGGAGAAGAGAAGCGAGCCATTCGCCTGATCGTCTACAGCTGACCTTGTGGAGGAAACAGGAGCTAAGCCTGGAGAGAAAGGCAGCCCCAGGAAGAGAGGAACCCAAGAAGCCTGAACCCTGGGCAAATGTCGGCAGCTGTCTTGCTCCAACACGTGGCAATGAACTTTGGTGAGAAGAAACTTAACACTTTATGGCCTGGTATCTGTGGACTTCTACCCCAAATAAATACCCTTTATAATGAGCAACCCATTTTTGGTATTTCACATTAGCACCCCTTTGGCTGACTAATACAACATCCTACCCATTTCAAGTATCTCAAAGACATTTACTGAAGATTCATAAGATAGAAATATCTGCCATTAAAATTGCTGAAAAGAATGGAGGGCAGGAAGTTTTCAGTTTTTATTTTAAAAATTGTGAACTTGGGTGTTCTTAATATTACTTCATAAAGCTATAGAATATTCTCTCTGATTCATTAAGGAATTAAGAAGATCAGGGATATTGAAGCTGGAACAGAATTTAGCATCCAGTCTCTGACTTATAGATTATGACTTGCGTAGGATCCACAAATATTGATGGCCGAAATAGATGCAGACCATTTTGCCTCCTTAGTCATATGCAAATCGGAACACCCAAGTTGTATTAAGGGCACCTAGTTCCGGAGGATATTGTTTTGAAAGGCATTGGGTGAATGGGAGCTGCAACTCTACAGCAAATGTAGAAGCTGAGTAATCAATTTATTTCCATATAGTTAGTCTATTTTTAACACTAACAAGGTCATGTGACAGCAATCACCTGGATTTTCCATGGCATTTTGTGCCCAAAAGTCACTTTTGCAAACAGCGTTTACCAAAATGAGTGCTATGTATTCTTTTTTATTTAAAAATTTAAAATTTTTAAAAAGATTTAAATCTTCATAATGCTCTGGTAGTGGAAATGTCAAATTCTAAAGATGTTTGTACTTTCCCACACCTCTTCCATAAACAGCTATTTTTATATAAGTAATAAGATGCCCACTAACATTAAGAATAAAAACAGTTCTCCGGCCAGGACTCCTTAAGGCCATGTGCCTCATGGTGCTGTTTGGTGGTAGTAAGAGTAGTGATAGCATTGGTGCCAGTGGTATTTGTAGGAGTGCTGATAATAGCAGCTCTCAGTCATTAACCTCTGACTATGTGCCGGGCACAGTGGTAAGCATTTTGCATTCAGATACTCAGCAACCACTGAACAAGTACCTCCTACATGCCATGCACTGTGTTAGGCTCTGAGGATACAATGCTGAGCAGGAAGGACACCGCCCCTGTTCCCACGGAGCTTCTAGTCTGTGCAGGAAAAAGAGATGTTGATCAGATAATCATGTTAGGGAATGTTTAATCATCTACTGAGAAAAAAGCTCGGACGAAAGTAACAACTTTTTAAAGAGGGAATAACAAAGAAGCTTGATTTTGATTAGGAGCGTGTCTTAGTTTCCTGGAGCTGCTGTAACAAAGAACCACAAACTATGTGCCTTAAAATAACAGAAATTTGCTGTCTTTTGGTTCTGGAGGCTGGAAGGCATCAGCGGGGCCAGGTCGCCTCTGAAACCTGTCAGGGAGAAGCTTTTCTCCTCTGCTCCTGGTGTCTGCCCGCCGTCCTTGGCCGCCTTTGGCTTGTAGACGCATCCCTCTGCCTCCTCCTCCACGTGGCCGTCTCCCCAGTGTCAGTGTTTCTTCTCCCCATTGAATAAGGACAGCAGTCGTTTTGGATTAAGGACCCACTCTCCTCAGTTATGACCTCACTTTAACTCACCTAATTCCATCGGCGATGATCCTATTTCCAAACAAGATCACCTTCAAAGGCAGCAGGGTTCAGTATTTCACCATATCTTCTGGGGGAACGCAATTGAGCCTTAGCAGAGCAGGGTCAGGAAAATCACTCTTCAGTTGATAGGAGAGGAGTAAATAGGAATTTAAAAATTCTCATGGGGAGAGATGGGCTGAGAATTCCCGACAAAAGGAAGAGCGTGAGCCAAGACAGTGGTGAAAGGGCAGGTGCCGAAGAGACTGAAGAGCAGTGCTAGCCGCTGGAGCGCAGCCCTCAGGACACGGGGGTTCCCAGGTGAGACTGGAGAGGTCGCTCCGGGTGCCGTTAGTCACCGGCCAGTGGGAAAGGCGCTGGGAAGCCGTTGCTTGAGGTGTTTTATTTTACCCTGTTTATTCAAGGGTGATTTGAAGAGGCAATACATCTTTTAGGTTGCTAAATGCTGCCAAAGCACTATACCAGAAATGGCTGGCTTTTATATGGGAATTTATTAGGGTAAAAGCTTATAGTTCTGAGGCTGTGAAAATGTCCAAATCAAGGCACCATCAGAGATGCTGACTCACCGAAGGTCAGCTGCCGGTGACCCTGGATTCCTGCCACGTGGCGAGGCACAATGTCGGTGGTCTCTGCCTTCTCCTCCAGGGCCACCTTCTCCCAGGCTCAGCTGTGGGCCATCAAGCTCATGGTGGTGTCCACTCATCTCTCCCTGTCCTCCAGGCCTTGTTGCTGGTTCTGCTTCAGGCCGTTCCGTCTGCGGCTTTTCTCGTGCGCAGGTTCCTCTCTGAGCTCCCGGGTTCCTCGTCTCCATGGCTGCAGCTTTTTCTCTGTGTCTGCAGCCTTTTAGTCCTCCGTTTGTAAAGGAGTCTGGTAAGAGGATTAAGACCCACCCTGGGTCCCACAATCTAATCAAAAGTGGTCTAATCAAAAGGCTCTTTAGCTCAATCTAATCAAAAGGTGCTATCGCCAGTGTGTTCACAGGCACAGGAATGGGCTCGCTTTAAGAACAGGATTCTCTGAGGTCTGCAAAAGACTCGGACCAGCACATCTATATGGTTTGACAAACAAAATGTATAAAAGGACGTACAATGAAAAGCCCCCTTCCTGTTTCCTACTTCCCTCCCCTCACATAAGGAAACAGCTCTTAATACTTGCTTTTGTGGTATTTTAAACATGAATTGGGGGTGGGGGGAGGGATGGCAAGTGTAGCTCAAGTAGTTGAGCACCTGCTTCCCATGTACAAGCTCTGGAATTCATTCCCCAGTACCTCCTAAAAACAAAACAACAAAAACAATCAAACAATAAAAACCAACTCGGGGTGTTGGTGTAGCTCAGTGGTTGAGTGCTGGCTTCCCACATACAAGATCTCGGGTTCAATCCCCAGCCCCAGTACCATAAAAAAATATATTAAAAAAACAACAACATGAATTGAGTGTGAAGTGGAAGGGGAAACAGGATCAGATTTTTGTTTTGAAAAAAATGTACCTAAGTGAATGGGACAAAGACATCTATTTAAGATAAAGACGGTGCAGACAGAATGTTAGAATGTTGAAAGGAACTTGGAATAGAGATTGGTTACAGCTTCATAACTGCATACAGAGCTGGGGTCCCAGCTGGTGTGATCAGAATCTAGTGTAGTTCATTTTAAAAAATGCTTTGCTCATTTGTAGTCCTCTGTGTATCTCTCTACCCCTTCAGAAGTGCTTAGCTTGGGTGAAAATGACTCTGGGCGAGCTGATTCACTATTATTATTAGCAGGCTTTCGCGGGGGGCAAAAGCCTGCTGGATGCTAACTTTCCCTGCTGCGGAGCATCGGCTGCATTCAGGCATGTTATGTAACTGGAGCCACTGCTCCAGATACTGCTTTTCTGGTTCCACCATAAAGGGAAAAGACATAGAGTCAGGAAAGATTGCACAAAAACACAGTCCCCAGCCAAACATACACACACTTGGCTTTTTCATCACATGGCAAATGCACATGGAGATGTCTTCTCCTTTGTCTTTCCAGGTCCGTTGACTTCCGGCTTCTGCCTACTCCCTGTGGCCTCTTTCCATTTTCAGTTTCTTCTTATTATAAGGACTTTGGCCAAACTGGATGAAGGCCCACCCTCAGGCAGTTTGGGCCCCTTAATTAATAACATCCTCAAAGGTCCTATTGACAAATGGGTTCACACCCACAGGGCCAGGGGTTGGGACCTGAACATGTCTTTTGTGGGGGACATAATCCATTCCCCAACATGGCTACATATAAAAAAACATGTATAGGTGCTTGCATGTGTTTGTATATAAATGCATAATCATCTTCACACACATATAAATATACATAAACATATACACATTCAAATTTTTCTTGTTGCTATGGAAAAACAGTCCTGTTAGTGTACCATGATATGGTACTACCAGTGATGCCTTAGTTCCTTTCCCTGTTGTCAGTGTAAAGCCATGCTCACTGACTGTCTCTACACTTACAGCTGAGTAGCATTGTGTGGCCTCTAAAAATACCTTTCTTACCCTAGGGCCATGTCTCACACTAGGGCCTCTTCAGATATACCTAGAATGCTTTCCTTTTTCCCTTTCCTTTATCCTCCTTCTGACCATGCCTTGGGTACCACCCAGTTCCTCCTTGAGAGCTGTAATGCCCCAACTCTCTCAAGTTCTGTTTGCATGCAGTGTTTATTTTTTGCCGGTTATCCTTTATTGTACGAACCACCTTACAGTTAATATAATGTCATGACAGGTAAGAAATGTGGAGTCAGAGGTTCGTGGGTTCAGTCACCTACTTTTCCACAACCTTAGACACTTCTGACAAGGCTTAACCTGCATGTTGGTACTTGGCAAAAGCCTTAAATTCAATTTCATATGTTTCCCCCTTAGACACCCAAGTTTAAATTGGGGACATTCTTTCAGAGAAGTTAGGACGAAAGTGATGGGTTATCCCAACCCCAGCTATTATAGCAGTATAGGCAGAACAGTAACTCCTAACTCCAATTCTGGGAATATTCATGCCTTCCAATCTCAGAAGCTCGACTCTTGCACCATTAATAGCTTGAGCTGTCTTTAAGTTATAGATGAGGTGATGGATGGGAAGGTACATTGCAAAGGCTAACATGCTCTGTCAATGTGAGAGTTATTATGACAGAAGGAAATGGTTTCCTTGCATAAAAGCAAGCCCATAGTTTCGAGAAATGACTAAGAGATACTTATGCCACCGGAACCTTTATGCACGGCGGGCCCATAAAAGGACTGTGCATCAGTGCCTCGGTGGGAGAGGATAACGAGTGGGTAATGAATTGGGAGTAGGTGATGTCAGCAAAGCTGGGGTCAGCATCAGAATGCTCCTTGGTGTAATTCTGGAAATTCTGACAGGCTGCCTTGGAAGCAACCGAGTTGAACGGAAATGAAAAGTTTGAGTATAATGAAAATGGACAGCTTTCTAGCTGCAAACCTGAGTTATTTAAGCTAAAGAAAGTGTGATGTAGGTCAGTACCAGGTTGCTTAGAGCAGCTCTGATTCCTGCACAGAACTTGGCATTTGGAACTTTCTTTACTGGCATTTATCCTTTATCTCCCTATCATCCACTCAAAAACGAAATAAACAAAACCCTCTGTATCTGAACGATGGATACTTTCAAGGGGTTAAACTGAATTTTCTCTAAGTACACGATATAGAAGCACACTGTGAAATTCTCATTTCTACTTTATTATTCCACTAAATCTTCTTTAAAAGCCATGGGTACCATTCATAAAGCAGCTTCCAATTAAGAAATTGTGCAGACATGATTTATACGAGGCAGGCATTTCCCCATCCTGCCTTCATTCCCCAACACAAAGAAGAGCATGATGTATGCCATATGTTGGTTCCAATAGAAAAATCCATGTAGTGTTCAACCCGAAAATTTTGGCACTCCAAAATAAAGGTTTCCACAGCAACCATGCTTCATACCTCTTGTTGTTCTACATGACAGTTGTTTTCTCTGATTACTCAGGATCAGTAGTATAAAATGATAAATGCATTGACAAGTTGTAAAGAAAAGGGGACAGTAAATTGCCTGCTAAGCTACCCACCACTGCCTTCTTCGAGGCCTCTACTCCTTTCTCTTTCCTTCCCCCTTTCCCCTTTGATTCTGCCGTCTCCTCCATCTGCCCGTCCTCTTCTGTCCCTTCCTGCCCTCAGTTCTCCTTTTCCCTCCCCTCTCCTTGCTGATGGGATGGGATGTTGGTTTGCCGTCTCTCCACGATATCAGACAGTGGCCCCAAGACTCAGTCCTCTCAGGGGCTTCAATAAGTGTGTTGAAACTGTAGATACCCTGTAAGTGTGGGGGGAGAGTTCAGCCAATGATGCCTTGTCTACAAATCCAGGGCAAATCTGAAGATAGAGTTAATCCTAGGAACCTTGGTATGACTTGTCTGGGTATGGGAGCCCCTTTTTCTAAGACTCAGAGGTTGAGTTGCTGCCCAGAGATTTTCTGGATTTCTTACGTGTGAAAAAGTAGTTGTAGAATACAGTGCTGTCCTTCTGATCCAATCTTAACCTGAAACATTGTGATGCCATAAGTCTACCAAACTGGGCTGAGATCTAGAAACCTAGACTCTTTGGAATGGTTGCTTAAATGAAGATGTTGCTGGGAAAAAACGACCTTTAGCTGACCACTTTTTGGTAATGAGTTTAGAAAACTGAGTTAAGCTTAGAATTACATTTATGCTCTAAGACTCTACTGTTATACATTAAGCAATATGTATGAGTGCCTTCTATAAGCCAGGTGTTATGTTATGTCCTGGAGATCCAAAACTGTATAGAACATTTTCATTGACATGGAGAAACAGATAGGTAAATTAATAACTATAATGCAGTATCAAAGTGATGTAACAGAGAGATGTACCAAGTGCCATAAGACTCTAGGAGAAAGGGCTATTCTTTGAGCGATAAGGGGAAAGTTTCACAGAGCAGGGAACTTTTGAATTGGTCTTGATGGGTGAATAGGAATTTGATTGATGGGCAAAGAGCTGAGCGCAATCCAGGAAGAAGACATTATTTATAAATGATTGTGTAAAAACACATGGATGTTCAGGGAACCCTGAATATTATTTATTTTGTTGCTATGTTTCTTTATGTCCTGGCTTGTTCTGCAAAGGATTTATTATGTTACAATAAAACAAGTTTCAAATAAAAAAGAAAAATAAGGCAAAGGGAACTAAGGGATGGGAAAATAAGATAAAACTAGTGGCGTTGGTAGGTATGCAAAGGCATTTAAGTTTCTCAAGAGCTACAACATTGTATTTCCCCCCCCCAGTTCTATCTTAGACACCTAAAAGAAGGTCTGAAACATAATAAGCACACAGTATATATTTACAGAATGAATTAAATACTGTGTACTTGCTATACATAGAGCTTAGTGTCCCAGAGAAGAATGCACACATTATGTGGTAAAATAAAAAATGGGAAAAAAAGAAAAGCAGATATTTTTGATAACCAAACCACACACACACCCAAACCAGCTTCTCACATGGAGTCTCCTAGAAAGGAAAGGAACTGTAAGAAATTTGATATGGCTGGAGAGTGAGGAGAGGGCAGAAAATATATCTGACCAGAGAGTTACATACACCCCTCGATGGCAGAGCTGTTCAAAACCTGAGATTCAGGTGAAACCATACATGTGCTTCTTTGTACACATAATTTTAGGGAGCATACAAACCCCTTGAATTATCTTTGAATTATCTAGATTCATAAACCCTATGGGGAAAATATTATTTAATACAAATAAAATCTAAATTAGCTGGTCCGTGCAGTATATTTCCTATCTTGGCATTCTGGCCCTTTCACCCATTTACTCTTGGACCTTGAATCAGAGAACACCGTAACTCTATGTGCCTCGTGTCCCCTTCTGTAGAGTGGGGCTAACCATTTTTCCTACTTCAGGGATTTAGTCTGAACATTAAATGATATTTTCAGTGAATGTGTTGTTAAAAAGCATAGATTCTGGAGTCAGAAAACCATGGCTTTTACTAGCAAAATAACCTCAAACAATTCAATCAACCTTTCAAAACTCAAGTTATCTTGTCCCAAAGTTGTGCTATTACTGACCTTATAGGACTGACGAAAGGGGGCAATGAGATACAGTATATAAAGGTTCCTAGAATAGCCCTTGGTGGTCAATATATAGTAAGTATTGTGTGTAATGTGCTGATGGTGATGATGGTGGTGATGATGATGATGATGATGATGGATTTCCTGTGTCGCTTGTGTTAGGATTTATCAAGGCTGTTGTAACGTGCTGTGAGAACACTCTTCTCTCAACCCCATGAGCTGTTAGTACTCTTCCCACTGCCATAGTGGCACCAAGCACTGTGCCAGGCACAAGCTGCTTAAGAAGCCATTCTGGTAAGAAAGAGTGTAATGGCATAGGAACAGGCTATAACCTGATATTCAAAGTCTTATGCTGAAATCTGTAGAATAAGACTTTAGCAACATGAGCTTCCTGGACAAAAATAAAAACGAATGTCTAAATAGCTACACCCTGCCTAGAAAATAGAGGGGTATGTGTGAGATGAAAATGCCTCGTCGGGGCATGGGCGGAATGCAGTTGAGCCATATGATTACTGTGATGTGAGGCATTCTGATGCCTGTCTGCAGCTGAGCCAGAGAAACACATCACCCTTCCCATCTTAGTAAAATGAGCAAAAACCTGATAATATAACCACTGGTATTTTTCATTCTTATCGGGGTTTGTTGTTTTTTTTTTGGTGGGAGATTCCATTTTGAACTACCCTCCTCTCCTCTTCATTTACTTAATTAGTTAGATGATCTTTGGGGAAATGGGGCAAATAACAATATCTTTCCAGGATGGGAATGCAAATAAAAATTTGATCTTTCTTTTAAAAAAATTATTCGCTCTTAAATGCTACCACCTCCCCTACAGAACAATGCTTTTCAGAAACACTGTAATTGTGTTTTATGTCAAATATTATTTAGGGGGATATACTGCTGGTTTTGATGACGTGACCTGATGTAGAGAACTTGCTCATTATGATCACTGTGGCAGGAAGCAGGAGATCATTGTCTGCTTCTAATATAGACACCTGGCTCCAGGCGAAACCTCCATCAATGTAATCAGTTTACCCAGAAGTAAAGTGGCATGCTTGAGTTCCCCCTCTACTTATTTATCCCTTCATCTAAAAAAATTTAAGGACCTATGGCGTGCCAGGCACTGGGAAATCTAAGAAGTAAGCTTATACGTTGGCACAGTTTATCAGTGGCAGAACCAGGGCTGATCCCGGGACTCTGGATTATCATTAATCTCCCTGTTATTCCTTCTGGTGCCTTAGCCCCTTCTCTGGGACTAGCCTTAGAGACCCAGCGGGAAGGCATCACAGATGCTCAGAATAGAGGCTGGCTACATTGGCTGAGCCTTGTGGTGCAGCACAGGACTCTGCGATTCAGGGAGAGATGTAACTGCAGTGTAGTGACTGTGGGGGATGGGCAGGCCACATGCTGGGAACTCCAATGAAGGTTTTCCATGCATTGTCCAGGAGAAGCTGGCTGGCTGATGTAGAGATGGAAATTCTCCCTTCTGCCTGCTGAAGTCATGGCTTCCTTATAAAGCCTTCGGCTGATTGGATGAGCCTTCTCTCATTGTTGAAGGCAGTCTCCTCAGTTGATGGTAGATGGAATCAACCATAGATGGAATCAACTAACTGGTGATTTAAGTCCATGAAATATCCTCACAGTAACAATAAGGCCAGTTCTTGCTTGACCAAATAACTGGACAACATAACCTGGCCAAGTTGACACATGAACTTAACCAGCACAGTGACAAAAGGAAAAAAATAGATAAATTAGACTTCATTAATTTTTTTTAAATTTTGCTTCAAAGGACACTATTAAGAGAGTGAACAGACAGCACATGCAATGGGAGAAAATATTTGCAAATCATATATCTGATAAGGGCCTAGTACCCAGAATATACAAAGAGCTCTTAAAACTCAACAATAAAAAGACAAATATTCCAATTTTAAAATATGCAAAAGATTTGAATAGAAATCTTCTTTTCCAAAAAAGATATACAAATGGCACATTAAAAAAGCTCAACATCATTAGCCCTCAGGGAAGTGCAAATCAAAAGCAAAATCACAATTTACCACTTAACACCTACTAAGCTTGCTATAATAAAAAAGAACGGCAATAACATGTTGGCAAGGATGTGGAGAATTAGAACTCTCATATATTCCTGGTGAGAATGTAGCTGCTTTGGAAAAGAGTTTCAGTTCCTAAAAGAATTAACATAAAGTTACCATGTGACCCAGCAATTCCACTCCTACATATGTATCCAAGAGAAATGGAAATATATCTATGCAAAAACTTCTACATGGATGTTCAGAGCAGCAAAATTCATAATAGCCAAAAAATAGAAACAACTCAAAGTCTATTACCTGGTGAATGGATAAACAAAATGCTTTATATCCTTGCACTAGAATATTATTCAGACATAAAAATGAGTGAAGTACTGTTTCATGTATGATATGTATGAATCTTGAAAATATTGTAAGTGAAAGAAACCCTGATTCCATTTATCCGAAATGTCCAAAACAGGATAATATTGTGTCAAAAATTAGATTAGTGGTTGCCAGGGATTGTGGGAAGGAGGTAATGGGGAGTGATTGCTAATGGCTATAGGGTATCTTTTTGAGGTGATAATGGCAATTTTGCACAACTTTATGAATATGCAAAAATCACTGAATTGTGCACTTTAAATGGGCAACTTTTATGGTATGTGAGTTATATCTCAATATTTTTTTAAAAAAAGCAAATAGGATAAAATCTCTATACCTTGAAAAGCATACAACCCAGTTAAGGGGGTGGGGTGGCAGTGATACATTACAAAATAAGATACATCCCATAAAAACATAATGAAGAAAGAGTTAAGTGGAGGGAGGAATTATATGTTTTAGAGATCTAGAAAGACATCATTCCAAAGGGGCTACCTGACATTAGCCTCCAAGGAAACTTGGGATTTTGATAAAAGGATATAGGAATTTATAAGGACCCTCTCTTGGGGATATTAATCCTAGAATAAATATACTGTCTACTGAAGCTCCTACTATAAGCCATGCTTCATGGGATGTACATTAATATGCAATGTACATTATAGACATTATGCCTTCACTTAATAGATGAGATTCCGGAGTCTCAAAGAGGTTAAGTAACTCTCCTGAAGGCCACTCCCAGCAAGTGGTGGAGCCCTGATTTGAACTCAGTGGATCTGGTTTTAGAGCCACATGTTCTCTGTACTCTGTTGCCTCCACCCTAAGTGCAAATACTCTGGTTGATGTGGGTTAATCTTAGTAATATTTGAAGAAATTCTCTAGTGTTTCTTCCATTAGATAAATGTGAGATTTATTCTTTTATCTCTGGAACTCCATGATTTAGTCACAGATAATATATTTATAGGAAGCTATATAAACAATTAGTATCCTGTTTACTTAGTTTAAATGTAGATGTGAAAAACGTGTGGCTTCCTTCTATTATACACTATAGCATCCATAGGGACATACAAATTAAGTTTTCAAATATTCTCCTTTTGTTTAAAAATTTAAAATTCATTTTACATTCACCAGCATTTTCCAGTACAACTATGTTTAATTCTTTTGGCACGTTTTCTTTTTGCAATACATTTAATTTTGTTAGTTCTTACCCAGAAGTACTTCACAGCCAGATTGTTATTGAACAGTATCTTCATAAATCACTCCTCTCTGTAACACATACAGGCATATTTAACAGAATACTTTTGTCAGCAGTTCAGTATAAAATATAGGTTTGATGTGTTAGTTAAAGTAATGCCTCAGAAAAAATCAAAGGTGGGAAGGAAATGAATGTTGCTGACCTAGTACCAAAGTTAGTTATTTTTCCCCGAATCCTTACAGGTCACTATGAACTCGCAGCCAGTGCTTCGGCCTGGCTGAGGGGGGGACCTCCCAGAGAAGCACAGACGAAGCACTGAGGCCCGATGGTATCTCACCTCGTTGCCCAACCCCAGGAGACAACTGGCCTGCAAAAGAGCTCCACCTGCCTAGACCTCAGCATGACTGTTGCTCCTTGGAGTTCTTGTAGTGGCCCTTTATCTAGGCATCCTTGGTTATCGCAAATGCCACGTGCTGCAGAGCATTGAGCACCTACTGGCTGCCCGTTTATTTGAAAGAGCTGAAATCTAGATAGGCGTATTGTAGAACTTCAGCTTACAGCTGAGCTTCTCAGGCCATGAGGCGCTAAGCGACTTCCCCAAGGTAAATCCAAGACTGGATTGCAAAACCTCCCAACTCTGAGTATTCCTTCCATCAGTTCATCTAAATGCAGCGTGCCACAATGTATGGGCTCAATTTGTGAAACAGAGGTCTCCTGATTTGGGTATTTTAAGGGAAAAAAATTGAATAGTATATTTAACAGTTGGACCATTTTGAGCACAAGTCAGAAAACTTTCTCTGTAAAGGGCCAGATTGTGAATAGTTTAGGCTTTGTGGGTCATAAGGCCTCTGTTGCAACTACTTAACTCTGCTGTTATAGTGCAAAAACAGCCATAGAAAATACGCAAAGGAGTGAGTATGATTGTGTTCCGATAAAACTTTATTTACGCAAACAGATGGCAGACCTGTGGCATAGAGTTGTTCTTTATTGTTACATTATAAATATATTGTGATGTGTGTTATACATTAAGGAGTAAAAATTTACAACTCCTTAAATATTTCCTGCCCAATAAAATAGTCTCTAGAACGAAAAATACCTTTGATAAGTAGGTTTTAGTTTTGATACAGTTAGTAGAAGAAACAACAAGAAAAAACCTTTTGTTTAGCTCAATGGGGTAATAATCTATTACTAGTATTAATCAAGGAAATCTTCACACTTCCTTATCTTCCACTTCAACCTATAATAAAGTAATTTTACTTCTCTTTATTATGGTTAATTGCCCAATTGCCCATCAGATACTTTCTGCAAAACCATGTTAACTCTTTATCCAAACTTCATTAATTTTGAGCATTGGTTGAGTACCCTCCCTGAGTCATGCAGTGTCTTCAGCTTGGAAAAAGCAGAATAATATTAACACATATCCTCAGACCTAAGGGAGGACAAAGGAAAGCGTAATCCAAATGCCTACATCTAGCATGATGTGCAATGTAGCATAATATTCCTTTCTTCACTGGACATTTATTAAGCAATTTGACATGTCTGATCAGGGTTCAGGCCAGGAAGATGATGGCAACAGGACAGAGAAATTTCAAGGCTTAATGGAATTTAGGATTGAGTACGAAAGAGACAATAGGTGAGAAAACAAACAGAAATGTTATAGATTTGGAAATTTTTATAAAGGAAACAAATAGGAGCATAAGTGAAAAATAATCTCATGGGGGTAGTGCTTTAGATAAGATCTGCAGAAAGGCTTCTCTTAGGAGATGAGATTCAACTGAGACCTGAAAGGAAAGGAGTCACCTGACAGTGTTCCAGGCAGAGGCAGAAGTGCACCATGCAAAGAAATAAAATGTGCACAAATTGGAAAGGCATGAAAGTGACTGGTGGGCCCCAGAATGGGCAGGAATTGCCCCCACGTGGCTCTAAGGTGAGATGCCTGGGGAGAATGGCAGGAAATTAATGGTTCAAGGGGTGTGGTTGTGAAAGGGTCTGTTTGTGGTTTGTCCTTTGTACTGTAAGTCGTGAGGAACAAGGAAAGGATTTTAAGCAGAAAAGAGTTTCTTAGACTGAAATCTCTGGTGAAAGAGGACGTTTTACTCGTATAAACAAGAGGCACTGTAAGTCTGGACAGAGTGGCAGGAGGAAAGAGGCAAGCCAGACAATTTTCAGGGGTAGAATTATCAGAAATGAGTGACCTTTGAAAGGTAGGGGGGAGGGATAACAATAATGAAACTTCCTAATAAGCTAGATGATTTCGTGAGCACTTTCTCCAAGCCCAGTTGAAACCGAGATAATAGCTTGCAAATTAATTAATTTTCATTTTGAAGTCATTAGTCACTTCAGTCACTACTTAAAAAGTGATATGAAGTTAAAAAGAAGTCTCAGCAGAAAACTCAGCTTTCATAAGTGATGCAGGACGTGCTAACATTCTAGCACAGCTTGCAAATCCTTTTTTTTTTCCCCTGGCTTGAACAGCAAGCTAGATCATGCTGGGTGAGAAAAGAAGACAAGAGAGGTCAAAACAAAAAACAAAAAAAAAACCAACCACCAGGTATGTTGAATAACTACCATTAGCAGGCGTGGGGAGGAATCAGTCGGGGGGAATGGGGAAAACTGTGTGAGACTCGGCTGTTTCCTCTCCACGTTCCGGGGTTCCCTAACAGGGAAGCCTGCTGTGCCTGTCCACAAGGAGGGAGAGACCGACACGCCCATCACACCTGGCCTGCCGACAGCCAGTGACCAGCGTAGCAGAGGAGAGCTCATCATCACAGGACCTTATTTAGCAACTAGTATTCAGAGTGTCTGCAAAATAATTCTGTTAAAGTTAGGTATCTTTTCCCCAAAGGTTCCAAGTCTTAGAAATAACTTTTTGCCTATTTAGCTAAGAAACAAACTGGGACACTCTCAAGAAAGAATCCGGACTGAATTATGTTAATGAAAAGAATTGAAATCGAGGTGGGAGCTAGGGTCAGGCAAAACAAGTGAACTCATCAGGTGAAAGGAGAAATAGAGGCAGGTCAGCCAAGTCAGGCTGGAAACGTGGGGAAACAGGATTCCGGGAGAACCAAGCATAGGACCCGTGAAGTGGAATCTGAAATTAAGAAAAACAAGTGAAGAAGCTAGGATGGCTAGAACTCACAGCCCCTTGGGGTAGTTTCAAACAAACAGAAAAACAGGGCTGGCCAGCAGGTTAAGGTCAGAGATGGCCTAACTACACCTGCTAGCATTTCCTCCTCCACCCGATACAAATTTCCTGAGTTCTCACTTACCACCAGTGTTTCATCAGGATCCTGATCTCTTTAAGATAGCAGCAGACTGCGAGCTTCCAGAGGGCAAGGATTTTTTTCCCTATGTCCCTACAGCGTACAACAGTACCTGGCATGTTGTAGGTGCTCAGTAAATATTTGCTGGATGAGCATTTTAATACTCTGTTCAGTTAGTTAGCTCCTTGTGGACACGTCAATACATGTTTGGGATAATGAATCTAACGACCCTTCACTGTTCATCGTAACAGACCCTGCATTTAACAAACTGAGAACTGATTAATGATGATTGAAGAAAATGGATACTTACTTGAAGTATTTTTCTGTACAACTTACCTTCTCCAAAGCAATTACATGTACACACTAAGTGAATTTATTCTTTTAATTATTTTTTTATTTTTATTTTTAAAGAAGCTTTAAATTACATAAATGTTACATCAAAATCCTGCAGAGTCCTGCTATGTTCTCAATTAGACAGGCAAGAATCCCTGGAGAACGTAGGCAGTACCTAATAAAAGAAAACAGACCAATATGTCAAGCCCTCAATATTATTACAAGTAACTATGAATCTTATTCAAAACTTTAAACTTAGTGGTTACCATAGGTTCTGAGGGGAGGGGGAAGGAAGAATAGAATATATGGGACATAGGACATTTTTAGGACATTAGAATTGTTTGGCATGATCTTGCAGTAATAGATACAGGCCATTTTAAATTTCGTCAAAACCTATAAAAGTATTTGGTCCAAAATGTAAACCATAATGTAAACCATTTTGACCATGGTTAGTAGAAATGCTTAATATTTGTGCATCAATTGTAACAAATGTGCCATCCCCATGTAAAATGTTATTAATAGGGGAGAGTGGGAAAGGGGGAGGGCGTTGGGTATATGGGAATGCCCTATATTTTCTATGTGAATTTTCTGTAACCTAAAGCGTCTTTAAAGATAAAATGGAGAAAATAAGACACTGGGGGAGTATATGGAAGAAATTGTATATTTCTTACGGTGATGAAAGACACAATATCTAAAAAATTTGTGTATTATTTCAATTTTTAAATATTTTGTGTATTTTATTTGTTATTTGTAAAACTATTATTATTTAATTTTCTTATTAATTTTATATGGCTATTTTGTTGGCTTCATTTTTGGAGACATTTTGGATCACAGAAGGGTGACAGTTGTGGCAGGGGAGGATCACTGGTGTGGGGTGTCGGTGATGGGGGCATGTGTGAGGAGGGGTACACCTGGGGCATGCCTCTAAGGCAGATGAATATATTCAAGTGTTCATGGGGCAATGTCTCAGTGGGTGGAGACCCATACAATCAGAAAGAATATTGAATTCCCATCCTGGGGAGTCCTGCTACATTCTTTGACAGACTGGCAACAATCCCTGAGTACAAGGGCAGTACCTGGTGAAGGAAGACAGACCATTACACCAGGGTCTTGATATTAATGATGGTAATTATGAACCTTTTCTTATGAAATTGAAACTTAGCCTAGTAATATATACTACCTAAGAGTTACCTCCTGAAAACCTCCTTTCTGGTCAAATATGGCCTCTCTCTGAGCCAAACTCAGCATATAAACATATGACCTTCCCCCCGACATGGGACATGACTCCCGGGGATGAGCCCCCCTGACACCGAGGGATTATTACCAAGCGCCAACTAACAAAGCAGCCAGAAAAAGACCTTGACCAAAAGGGGGAAATATTAAATACAAATGAGTTTTTATTGCTAATAGATTTCAAATTGTCCCGTAAATATGGGGGCATTTACGGGACAATGGAATTGTCCTGTATGAAATTATAATGATAGATACAGGCCATTATATATTTTGTCATAACCTGAAAATTGTGCAAGATAGAGTGTAAACTATAAACTATAGTCCGCACTTAGTAACAATGCTTCAATATGTGTTCATCAATTGTAACAAATGTACCACACTAATCAAAGATGTCGTTAATGTGGGAAAATGTAGGAGGGAGAGGGAGTGGGGCTTATGGGAATCCCCTATATTTTTTATGTAACGTTTATGTAATCTAGTGCTTCTTTAAAAATTAAAATTAAAGAGACAAAAATATATATAGGAGATTTCCATATGCCCCAACACCTCCCCCTCCCCCTCCCACATGGTTTTGTGGACTAATGTTTACATTATAGTTTACATGCTGTCCTGCATAATTTTATAGGTTATGACAAAATATATAATGGTCTGTATCCATCATTGCAATGTCATGCAGGACAATTCCAATGTCCCAAAAATGCCCCTGTGTTACACCTATTCTTCCTCTCCTTCCCCTCAGAATCTCTGGTAGCCACTGCCTTTACATCAATGATAAAAGTTCTTCCTTTGCTAGAATAATAATAAGTCTATAATAGTATAATAATAAGTCTACATTAGTCCATTTTTCATTCCCCAATCTTGAGTATTTGAGATGGTGATGCCCACTCTGTTTCTAACTGAGAGGGGTCTTAGATCCCATGGGGCAGATGGTTGGGACTATCTTGCTTGCAGTTGCAGGCACTCTCTATTCCTCGGGATGGGCATTGTCCATCATCATCTCCTTGTTAGTTGTCTTGGGTGAGTCCAATGAACTGAAGAGTAGGTATTGCAATTCTGCTGAGATTCAGGGCTCAACTGGCACATGAATGGACCAAAGCTTTACGTCACTAGGACATATGTTTAATAAGTATAGTGCTAATTGTAGGTTCATATAAAAAGGGGAGAAGAGCCACGTGTAGGGAAATTGTAAATGAGTCTAACTCTGTTACACTGGGGACCATAAATTCCAAAGAAAGACCCACTGACAGGGTGCCATATTCCTGAGCTTGTATGGCCTGCTTATAGTGTCTAGATGTCTCTAGAGTCCTCAGGAGCCCCTCTGTTTGCGGCACTGTTTACTGTGGCAGTCAATGAGATCCTGCTGAGATGTGCTTAAGTGTAACCTCTGGAATGATCACCAGACTCACTTTGAAATCTCTTAGCCATAAAAACTCATTTTTATTTAATATTTCCCCCTTTTGGTCAAGGTCTTTTTCTGGATGCATTGCTACTTGGCACTTGGTAATAATCCCTCAGTGCTGAGGAGGTTCATCCCCGGGAGTCCTGTCCCATGCCAGGGGGAAAGTAGTGTATTTATATGCTGAGTTTGCCTTAGAGGGATGTCACATTTGAGCAACAAGGAGGCTTTCAGGAGGTAACTTTTAGGCAACATATACTACTAGGTTAAATTTCAATTTCACAAAAAAAAAGGTTCATAAGTACAATCATCAATATCAAGGGCCTGAATTTATTTTTAAAGGTGAGTATATCTTCCCTCTTTCAAAAAATCTCCAGTCATGAAAATCCTGTTAGATAATGTGTTGTATCACATTATCCTGTTAGATAATGTGTAGTTATCATGTTCTTCAAAACTCAGCATCTGTCTCTCCTTCCCCTCTCCTACAAACTCCCAGTATATTCTGGGACTCTAAAATCAAGGATATATTTCTTTTCCCTAAGTTTTTCTATAAACTCCTTGTCAGTTAATTAGCGTGATCTTTCTAAAATGCTAATATGCTCGTAGGCTTCCCGTTGAGTGAGGGGGAAAACACAGACTATTTAGCATAATCTTCATTATCAGACATTTCTCTATGTTTCTAACATCATTTCTTGTCACTTCTGATTATGAGTTTTCTAAACTCACAATGGTTACTCACATCTCTGTGTTTTTGCCCAACTAGTTCTTCCCTCACCCATCCAGCAAGCTTTTTATGAAACACTTCCTATGTTTTAGGCTTTGTGCTTGGTACAAAGAAGAAAAGACGCAATTCTGCTCCTCCGATATAGCTTACGATCTAGTTGAGAGCTGCTTACAAACAGAGTTGCCCTTTGTACAAAGTGCAGTGGGCACACTTGAGAGAATGTAGCTGAGCTTTCCTGAGGAGCCAGGAGCAGTTGGCAAATGAGATGACATAGGAGCTGAGGTACATAAGATGGTGTAAGTGTGAGGCAGAACAAAGTGACTCCAGGATATGTTAAGTAGCATCCGCAGTATACGCACAGGTGTAAGTGTCTTAGAGAAGCAGATATTAAGGGAGCTCTAAGTACCCCTTTCTTCCTCATCTGGCGGAATTCGGTCATTTGTATACTCTCCCCAGCAAATCAGCCTCAACAGAGATTGGTTCCTCTCTCTGCCCCTCATAATTGCTTTTTTCAGTCATCTGCATCTCCCGTTAGGGACTGAGAATGTGGTAGAGACTTGTCAGTTTTCCAGTTTGTATCTATATTGCCTAACACAATGCAAGACACTCAATAATTGCCCAGTAAATGAGGATAAATGTTTGTTGGTTGCGAGAATAGTGAAAATGAAGAAAAGTCTCTATTGG
>JAQZBX010032542.1:15210-26008 GCA_029593785.1 Cabassous unicinctus
TTTTTTTTTTTTGCAAAAGGGGTAAAAGAAACAAGCAAAAAGAAGCTAGAGGAAAAGAAAAGGAAGAGGAAATTTATTGGCTTATTTCTAAGAATGGATTATTTTCACATGTGACTAGATCTAGGTATTGAAATTATATCACCAGAAACCCAACTCTCTTCAGCCCTCAACTCTGCTTTCCTTTGTTTTGTCTTTAGTCTCATTCTCTAGTTCCAATAAACATTGAAATATCTTCTTTCTTGTCCCTATCCATACATGTATTACCTGATCCAAACATATATATAATAATAATATATATTATTATTAAGTAATAATATATTTAAATTTTAGATAACCTCTTTTTATTAGTCTTGTAAAACCAAAAATATTGCCAGAATCTTAAGGGAAGGGCCAAGTAGTATATGTCTTTTGTATCATTTATAACAGCTTGCATATTACCTTACACAAAGCAGATGTCAATTTTTATACTAGTTACATGGAAATTATATCAAATTAGTCTTGTGTGAGTTGGTTAGGGCCTTGCTTTCTGGGCAAGGATTTGAAATGACAATTTGTAATATAGGTATTAAGGCAAAGCAGAGGAGCTGGTGACAGGTAAAGGATATGAAGGTGCAGAAATCATTCCCAGTGTTTTCAAAGTTTATAGGCTAAAAACTAAGAATAATGTTGACATATGATAGGAACAAAATAGCAAAGTTGGGCAGAAGAATGAATTTGTGAAAGGAGATTAATCCAACTTTGGACAATTGAGTTTTAACATTTGATGAAACATTCAAGTTGCTAGTTCATATTTCCAAATTGCAATGAAAAAATAGAAAGCAGATGAGAGATTAGGTCTGAAGATATAGATTTAGGATTCCCTGTCATTAGTGTAGAATTGATGATGAAAATTATTAGAATGTCTGACATTCCAAAGGAATGAATGGTAGCAAATTCTGCTTTTGGCAATGGATACATATTTCAGGAAAATCTACTATAAATGCTGAGAAATTTTTGGCAAAAATAAAGCAAATTGATTTTAAAATGCATCGACAAGCAACAAAGAAAGTCAGAGACATACACAGGTTAAATAAAAAAGAAGCCTAAATGAGCCTAATAGCAAGCGTTAAAGTCATGGATTGCTCAGGGGGTACTTCTGACATGAGGAAGTTAGATGCTTAGATTTTAATAATCAAGACCAGGAAAGGTAAGAAAGACTTCAGTATGGGACACTACAGTAAGTCAAATCTGAGACACCCTCAGAAAGTTGGGTTCCTTGAAGGGATATTCTGTTAGTAAAAATGTTTATCAGAAAAAAATCATCTACTGGGAAACAGAACAACAGGGAAAGCAGGGTTTTGTTTTGTTTTGGTTTGGTTTGGTTTGTTTGTTTAAGCCTTGATAGATAGGAAAAATTAGTCCTCCCCTGGAAATCCCTAATGACAAGCCTACCCTCACTTGGGTCGGGGACTTGAATGTTCATTATCTTTGCCTTCTGGTAGAATGCAGTCAAAATCAATTTTTAAGGGCTTCCAGGATGTTAGTGGCCCAGGATATCTGACAGATGGAAACATAGAACATGCAGAGAGAAACATTCCCTTAACCTAGGTACTTCAGAATTGCCACAAATTAATATCAGCCAAAAGGGAGATTACAACACAAAATTACCCAACAGACACACACACACACAAAACAAGGAAACAATACACTAAGAACAAGAGTCTGACAAAGCAACAACCTCAAGGACTTCAAATATTTGTATCATCAGGTATAAAATATTTAAAATATTCTTTAAAAGTTTTAGGGAAAACAGACAATTGAAAATAAGAAGAAAATGAGACTTTCAAAAATAACCAGGCACATTTAAAAATAAGAGCAAAATAAATTTCAAAAGTGAATAATATAATTATTCAAATTCAAAACTCAGTGGATTGGTTAAACAATGGATTAGACACAGCTGAAGAAAAAATTGGAAAACTCATAAGAAAAATTTGAAGAAATTAAAAACAATGCTGCATACTTGAAGTGAAAAAAAATGAGACTTGGAGAACAGAATGATAAGGACATGTATGCATCTATTTGGAGTTAACAAAAGAAAAACAAGGAAATGGAGGAGAACCAATAAGCAAAGAGACAATAGCGTTGCATTTTTCAGATTTCATGAAAGACATGTATATTTATTTCAAGATGCACAACAAACACCAAAAAGAGTAAATGAAAAAGAAATCCACACTATGGTACATGGCAGTGAAATTTCAAAACCCCAATGACAGAGAGGAATCTAAAAAGCAACCAGAGCATGGAAAAAGTTATATACAAATAGGTAACAGACTTCCAGTAGATTCTCAAAAGCAATAGAACACCAGTAGAATGATATCTTCAAAGGGTTTAGAGAAAATAATGGTCAATTTATAATTATACTCCTCCCTAAACTTTCAAGAAAAAAGTGAAATAAAGACATTTGTATATAAAAAATAAAATAAAAGTGAGAGAAAAAGTTAACTACCAACACACTCTCACTAAAGGAAGTTTTAAAGAATGTATTTCAGGAAGAAAGTCATCTCATGAGGTAGGTCTGAGATGCAAGAAGGAATGGTAAGCAAATAAATTGGTAAAAATGTAGGTAAATATAACTGAACAATTCCTCTACATGGAATGATAATAGTAACTTGAAAAAGAATTAAAATTGGAAATATTTATTGAGAAAATTATAAAACATCATTGAAAAACATAAAACGTACCTAAATAAACAGAAAGATATACCATGTTCATACATAGGAAGATGCAGTGCCATAGAGATGCCAGTTCTCCCACAAAATAAATTCAACACAATTCCACTTAAAATGCCTAAAATGTTCTTTCTTGAACTTGAGTCGCTGTTTCTTAAATTTATATGAAAGAGCAAATTTCCAAGAACATCCAAAAGACGAAAAATGTGGGTGGAAAAAGCAGGGGGAGGAATTTTCCATAACAAGGCTTATTATGAAACTATCATCTGAAACTCATAATTTTATAAGTTAAAAACAAATATTGGCAACTTCTCACACTTCAACCTAGTAATTAAGATGGTGTAGTACTGGTATAGAGAAAGAGAAATTGACAAGGAAAATTCAGAATAGAAAGCATGGGGTAAGACCCTTGCATATATGGAAACTTGTTGTCACAACTAGTATTATAGATCAGTGTGTTATGGATTGAACTGTGTCTTCCAAAAAACATGTTTGAGTCTTAATCCTCGGTACCTGTGAATGTGGCCTTATTTGGAAATAGGGTTATTGCAGAAGGATTTAAATTAAAATGTCACAATGGAGTTGGGTGGGCCCATAAACTGCTATGACTGGTGTCCTTATAAAGGAGAGAAACACGTGACCACGTAGGGTTGCAGAACTCCAAGGATGGCCATCAAACCACCAGAAGTTAGGGAGAAGCAATAAGAGATTCTCCCCTACAGGTTTCAGATGGAACTGGGTCTTGTCAACACCTTGATTTAAGACTTTCCAGAACTGTGAGAAAATAAATTTCTGTTGTTTAAGCCACCCAGTTTGTGGTACTTTGTTATGGCTGCTCTAGGAAAATAATATTGAGGGGTGTGTGTGTCAGGGGGAAGAATATTCAATTAAAGGTGTTGAGGAAGCGGGTGTGGCTCAATCGATAGAGCCCCCGTTTACCATGTGTGAGGCCCCGGGTTCACTTCCCGGGGCCTCCTTGTGAGGGCAGGCCAGCCCGCGCGGCGCGGTGGGCTGATGCAGCAGGACCTCACAGCAAGGGGGAGATAAGCAGACACGGAGAAAACACACAGCGAATGGACACAGCAAGCACAAGCAGCAAGGGGGGGATAAATAAATAAATAAATAAATCTTTAAAAAAAAAAAAAAGGTGTTGAGATAATTATCCAGTAGGAAAATAAAGTCAAATTAGATTTCTTACTCATACCATATACAAAATTAGCTCCATATGAATAAAACACAGACGTATTTAAAGCAATTATTAAAACAACTATAAGAAAATACAGGAGAATATCTTTACAATATCTGTTTACCACTTCAACAGTAATAGAATTATTAGATGGGCACATGGTTGCCTAAAGTAAAGACTACATTTCCTAACCTTCTTCGCAGAGTAAGTGGTCATGTGACAAAATTCTGGCCAATGGGATTTCAGTAGAAGCATCCATAAAGTTGCTTCCAAGAAAGTTGCTTCCTAAAAAGACAGCTGGTACACCCTCATACATTTCCCCTTCTTACTCTTACGTTCCTTCTACCTTTCCTTCTGTCTTGTTTAAGTCTCTGTTATTTTAGGCCTCTGTTCCTTGCAGTCAAACCTAATGCTAAATAGTACAATCTGCAATGACATTTCTGCTTTTCTTATTTCAAAAGGCATAAAAAAGAGAAAAACACAATACATAGGAGTAATCCTATTGAAACAACCACTTTTATTAGACTAAAATGGAAGAAGGACCAGAAAAATAAAGAAAAGAATCCTTAAGAGTAGAAGTGCCAAATGCTATTGAAATACGGAGAGTGAGGACTGAAAAAATTACTTCTGGTTTTGTCTAGATTAGAAGGAGGTCACTGGTGACTTTAGACAGCTATTTCCAGAGAATGACTAAGAAGCCAGTGAAGCAATATAGCACTCAAGGGATTATTGCCACTTGCACGTTACTTGGATGCCCTCCAGCTCCACAAAAAACCAGCATACTAACACATTTGGTGTTTCTGGGCTACGGGTGTAACTAGGTTTACCTGAATCATCAAGAAACAGAAATAGCCTTTACACTGGATAATTTCTTGATGTCTTCTCACAATCGTGGCACACCCAGTAGGAACATGCCTGGTCTATTCTATTTGGTCACGAGGATGGCAAATGCCAATTCAATTGGAATTCAGTCTATCCCTCTCCCTAACCATGAGGAGATACATTTCACTTTAGATTTTACAAGGTAACCATTGAATGCCATGGAATGAATTGCATAGATTACTATTAGCAGTATATTTATATATGTGTATATAAGCATCGATATATAGATGTAATTATCTATATATAGAAAATTACAAAACTCTTACAGTTGTAACTAGAATGTGGGTCTCCTATCACTCACCAATCTCTCTGCACAGAAGCCCTGAATACCAGAAAAAGGGGAAAAAAAAGAAGATCCAAGCCAGAACTTTGAACTTGGCAAAATATGAGTAGGCATTCCATTACATACCCAAAGGAGGTGCTTTAGAAAAAGTGTGCGTGAACTAAAAACACATATGCAAAAAAAATTTTTTTTCCACAAGAAATGGTGGTAAAGGATGAAATCAGGGCATTTCAGTCATTACATTATGTAATAGCTTATATTTATATGTCTTTAAAGTATAATTGGGAGTACCTTATATGGACAAATTAAGCAGGGAAGTTTATAAAAAGAAACAATTAGTGTTGGGTTTGTTGAAGGGAGGAGAGTACACTTATTACAAAAGCAAGGGAGATTTGTTTTTCTAGGATGATAACTATGTTAGAAATGGGGGTTTAGCTTCCTCTAGGACCATTAGAGGGTGGGGATGCCTAAAATTTCCCTTAGAATTCTCTTCACTTTAATGAAACTTTAAAATTTTTAAATGTCAAATATTTAGAATGTGCTCCTTCTCCCAATAGAATTGGTAGAGGACCTAAATCTCAAGCAGTTAAGGTAACAAAGATAACCTGTAAGGTACTATTGATAAACAGAAACATAAAAGGTGATGAACACCTACTGGGTGAAGCAGTACTAAGTGAGAATGCCAGCTCCCATGGGCAGGGCCTATGAGGACATTTGGGTCCCTGGTCTACACTTGTGCTAATAAAATGCCTAAATTGTCCCACTAGGGTTGTCTAAAGTGTGTAAGTCAAGATTTTTTCCTGGATTACTTCAACTATATCAACTATACATTCCACTCCACCACTACTCTTACCCCCACGCGCACTCCATTGAGATTGAAGTTCTTATCTATTTTTGGAGATGGAGGAGAAAT
Source organism: Cabassous unicinctus (assembly GCA_029593785.1). Classification (NCBI taxonomy): domain Eukaryota; kingdom Metazoa; phylum Chordata; class Mammalia; order Cingulata; family Chlamyphoridae; genus Cabassous; species Cabassous unicinctus. The sequence continues at coordinate 21,183 of JAQZBX010032542.1, forward strand.
GTGACGGAGAGGAGAAAGTCAGGAAAGGAAACAGTTAAACTCCTTTCCCTGAATCAAGGACAGGGGAGGGTGAGCTCTTGGATCTCAAGCATTCTCTAGGCTCAATCCCCCTGGTTTGGGCCCATTAAAATGACCCCAATTAATAAAGAGATACCTAGAATCTCTGCCTCTGCTCTGAAAGATCTAGGCAGCACCAGGAACAAGCATTGTTTTCCCTGGACATTTAAACTACAACAGACAAGTGTACCACATGTTCCATGCAGATCCAAACTAGAGCAGGGATCTGGCCAACTTTGAACTCCCAGTGGCTAGCTGTGCAAGCTCGCCGAAGACATTTCATTAACCTCATACTAACCAGACCATATATTTTCCTGCTTGAAAGTTTTCAACTTTTTGCATTAGTCTATAGTGGGGTTTTATTATGTGCCTCTTACTACTCCAGCTTATCTTTCCCTTGGATATTAGACAAAACTAGGCAATGCCAGTTGACTAAGATGACAAAGCAACAGTGAATCCTCATCATGCGAAACTTGGGAAAAGATTGTGAATACCTTTACAAAGGTATTCCTTATATAATGCATTACAATAAGGAATTTTATTATATTCTTTCTTGGAATATCTCTCAATGGATAAATGCAGGCTGGAAAACTCATATTTCTTAAATGCACTTTTTTATAGGGTTCTTCTTCAGTTTCTTCCAAGGTTCTTTCTAAGATGGAATCAAATGGCAAAACTTCAAGGTGGTAAGGCTCAGTACATTTGGAGATTATCTCTAGTACATATCTTTCTTTGTGCTTAGATTTTTCTCCTACCAACCAGATGGTAAACTCTTTTCATATGGGAAACTATATTTTATGCCATCTGTATACATACCTACTGAATGTAGTGCTTTATACCTAACAGGTACTCAAAACATTTGTTGATGGATGTCTTTTATTTAAATATCTGCTCACTCAAGAGAGGGAGGAATGTAAACATAAGTAAAACATAGTTCTTACCTGCGGTTCTCTCAATTTTACTGAATTGAATCATCGCTTCTAAGGGCAATTGACATATTTTAGTGTCTTTGCTTTTTAACTGATTTTTCATCTTTATTCACAACTAATGTACATTTAGTATATACATCTTGACTTATTCAATGGAAGACAGCCATCTTCTTCTCTATCTAAATCCTTCCTATCATTCTAGGTCAATTCAAGTCCTTTCAAATGCCACAAAGCCTCCTCTGAGAGGTTTATGCGTAGGGCCTTTTTTCCCTCTGAATCTATTCTTTATGATTGTTCACATCCAGTTGATTGTCAAGGTATCTTTGTATTCATGTTTAATCCTTATTATTAGGGAAATTCAAAACAGGCCACTGAGTTAACTTCTGATATCTCTGTATGTTCCCAGGACATTTTGTTCTCCTTTTAGTAACAGATCCTACTCTATGGCAATAGGTGGGCATGTAATTCAAGGTCATTGGATCAAAGCCCTTCCATGGGAGTATGGTCAAATGCCATTTGAAGAAGAACCTGTTTTCCTTTCAGTTCCAAACTATAATAATGTATAAATCAGGAGCTTCCTCCAGTCATATTGCCCAACATAAGGCCCAAAAGGAAAAAGCCGACACCCAGGAAAGAGCAGAGACAAAAGACCTAGCAAGTACTGAGTTTCTAAGTCCTTGGATCCAGCTGTCCCTGAGGCAAGTTTCAGCCATATCATTTCCAGGGTTATGAGCCAATAAACTCCACTTTTTTTGTAGACTAATTTAACTTTGCCACTTGCAGAGTCCTGAATAATCTTTGAGGGAGTCATGACTTAGTAAATTTAGTTATACTCCTTTTGTACATCCCATCACACCTAGCAAAGTCTCCCACAAATAGACTCAACCAGTATTTGTCAAAATAATGATTCTTTAAATTTGTATTAAAATTCTGAAATATTGAATAAGATACTACAAATATAAATAATTATATTTAGAAGAGTATGAGCAAGTTCAGCATCTCCCCACAGGATAACTTGCCTGTTTTCAGGTGCAAAATACACTTATTTAACCATGTTGCAAAATATTCCTTTTCTTTAACAGGCCATTGCTTCCCTAAACCATTCATATCCTCTATACTGCCTCATAATGGAAAGTGCTTGATACATAATTTTTTCCTTCCACATTAATGCACTGCCAGTCATATAACAAATAAGCACACATACACAGACACACCACTCTCTACTGCTTTAAACAACTTCTTGGAAAGTTTATTTATTGCACTTAGAAAACCTGGGATGTAAATATAACAAAGTAAAAGTTTGCTCGCGTTCTCTTGAACAGGCCCTTTTCCATGAATTCTGTGAGCTATTCATGAATTTGGAAAGTAACTGAAGACTTTAAATTTTCTTGCCTTGATTTCCTTGAAGACTCTGACACATCACATGAGATCAAAATAACCTGACATCACTGGCTATTTTGCCCATGAGTACCAAGGAATAAATATTAGAATGATGGATTCTCTTTCCCTTCTCAACCACGAATGTGTTCTAGCTGGAGGCAAGGTCTATAGAGAGAGTTAAAAATAAAGAGAACCAGAGTAACTTTATTCTTTAATTCAAAGTTTATTAAAATACAAGAACAAATTGTAAAAGTACACATACCACTCAGCACCAGTATAACACTCTTTCTACTGATAATCTCCAAACATTTGTTTTTGTAACTGAGAAGCAGAGATACACACATGCGTCGTAACCACATTACCCCAGTCCTCATAGCATCGGATCCCGAATATTCTCCTTGTTAGGGAGACTAAGATGAAGAGAGGCAAACTAATGTGGCTACATCCAACCACTAACTGAGTCGATGCCTCTTTCGTCAGTAGTTATCATTGGCACACTGGTAGCCTCTGAACTTCCCGGTCTCCCCATTCGGGCGCCCGATTACTTGGGCTAGTTATAGAGTCCTGTGATTATGTGGTGCAAAACTAAACACAACTGGCCAACATTCCCTACCGATATCTTTTAATTGCTTTGGTTATAAAGTACTGGATACTTATATGATCCTAACACACATAAAAACCACACCAACTAGTGACGTGGTCTGGAGAAGTGCAGAGAGTATTTTATTTATTTCCCCCCTTCTGTGGGCTTCTTTCATTTATGTGTTTACCTGTCTGGTTTTTCTTTTTTTTTTTTTTTGGTGGGGGGATGGAAGGGTTGAGCCAAAATAGTGACTTCATTAAACATCTTCTGAGTCTTCGAAATCTCCTCAGTAAATATTAAATAAACTCCCTTGGAGCTCTGGAGCTGCTGCCAGAAATGGGCAGCAAGCCCCAACTTGCATGAGCAGTCTTGTTTGGATATCTGTACATGTTTTCTTTCTATTGGTTCAGATTCACCTTGGAACAGAACTGAGTCTGTTAAATCTGAGACCTTGCTTCTGGCACTCTCAGGAATCTAGGGCATTAGGAAATGGCCCAGCGCCTTGCTCATCCTAAAGTCACTCAGCTGCACTCAGCAGTCTTCCTCCAGTAGTGGGAAGAATTTTTTTTTCCCCTGAACTTCCCAAATCAGTAGACCAGGGTCTACGTTCTTCCCCCGTTAGCAATTTCCTGCCCATCCCAGCCTTTGCCCCCTTCTTTCATAAAAGCAGCTTCAGGACACTGTCAAGAGAGTGTCAATCACTGAGCAGACGTTGATACTTATGTCCCATTCTGGACATACAAATGCTGACTTGGCCTGGCTTCTATTTTTAAGGTAAAGGGAAGTGGGGAAGAGGTTGCAATGTAATTAAAGGTATTTTAGCTCTGATTTTTGGTGACATCACTTTTTTTTAATGCTCCTGGAATTAAAAGTTGCACATTCAATCTCCACTGGTGACTTAAAGTCATTACATTCGTCAATTTCTGAGACACATTAACTACTGGTAAAAAGTTCTCATTAACCCTTCAATAGGACAGAAGTAGATGTCTACATTTTCCACTTTACAACGGCTATGTGATTCTAACGAAGCTTATTTTCCAACCATCAATCAGAGATCAGGTGGCAAGAATGCCCAGGCTCACCCTCTTATGATTTACAGAATGGGAAGTCCTATAAATCAATGTTTCCCTCTTGCTGTGAACACAGCCCACAGGGCATGCCAAGAACCTGGGACCCACCTGGGGATTTCCCCAGAGACACAGATAGTCTTAAGCCTGCCTCTCTGGTATGTTAGGCAGCCCCACACATGACCATACTAGATTTCATAATTTTTATTCAAAAGACCAAGTAGTGAAATACACTCAGGCAAAAATAGAAAAGAACAGACTTTTCTTACCTCCTTGATCAGAAAATGTGCATTTTCTGGTTAATGGGGGATAATTTGACTAAATCAATATGCCACTTAGAGGTTGATTGTCCCAAAAATCAGTAGCACATTCTATAAATGAGGTGAAGACATAGGACCAAAGATCCAGACATGAATATAAGAAGTCATATTAAGTTAAATGACTGTCACTTTAGCTCTACAAAGAAAGAGCAGAATTACCAGTCTGCCTCTAAGGAGGTCAGTTACATTTTAATAGGAGTATTAAATACTTCTATATTATTGTCAGTCATTTCATTCATTCCCATTCAAGTCATTGTCTATTCCACTATTCTCTCTAAGCAATAAAAATAAAGTAAGCTTTGAATGGTTCCAAGACTATAAATCTTTCAAACACTAATGTTTTAGTAAATCCAGATGCTATAATATCTAAAATTTATTGGAAACAATTTCAATAATAGACAAGTGAATTCCATTTAAAAGACTAATCTGATAGGTCCATGTAAACACAGCCTATGGTGGAAAACATTTAGTTACTAAGAAGAACTCAAGC
>JAQZBX010032543.1:0-25835 GCA_029593785.1 Cabassous unicinctus
TAGACGCGGGTAAAGAAAAAACTGTGCTCTTTATTTTGCTAACATGGCTACTGCTGTTTTGCTCTCCTGCTGTTTCTTTGTTCTCTGCCCCGCGGGTTACAAACAGCTCTCTTTTAAGCAGGGGAAAGGGAAAGGGGAGAGGGGAAGTGCATTAAGGCTTAGGTGTGAATATGTGATTGGGTAATTTGAGTTGCTAGGCATGGTAGAGATAGTGAATGTTCACGCGAGTGAACATTGTGGCGTAAACAGGAACAGGATATGCTATTTTAAGAAGAAGAAGAAGAAGAAGACAAAGAAAGAGAAGGTAGAGACGGCCATGACAGTTATATTCATACGACATTGCCCCCAACAAGAGAAAACATTTTTGAACCTTTTAAAATTGATCAGGGCTGAATGAGAGTTCATTATCCTCTTTTAGGTTAGTCTGTGCTGTCAAACAGTGCCAAATAGTATTGTATATGGGTCAGCAGCAGCCACATTAGTAAATTTAACTAACTGTAGCACAGAAAGCTACTAGAAATTGTTGAAAGGAAACTCAAATATTTCCATTAAACTAACTCAATAGGGAACTTGAAAAATAAGATATGAAACAAAAATTAAATATCCCCCAGAATACCTTAATGTTGAGTTCAATTTTACTAAGAAAACACATTTTAACTCTTCTAAAAATATATATTTGAACCTGTAACATAGGTAATGTAGCTAGACCTTTTCTTTCCATTCCTTTTCCCTGAGACACCCACATAACTGCTCTTTTTTCTCTAACTTCCACCTTTCAATCACAGAGAAGCCTGGGGTAATTTTTCCAAAGATCAAACATAATTATTCCCCTGCCCTTCTCAAAGACCCCATCCCCAATTCCCTGAAGATAAAGGAGAGGCTTCCTAGCATAGTGTACAAGGCCATCCATGATCTGATACCTCTCCAGGTCTAGTGTTTTTCATCCTGCTAGTGAACTATTCTCTTTGAACATCTTACAGGTCCCTGAATGAGTTAGTCTCTCTCCTTCCCCTAAAACTTCACTTATGATTTTCTGTCAGCATGGAACATTTGACTACAACCCCCCTATCATTGGTGAACTTTGATTCATCCTTTAATTATAAACTTAAGTGTTCAGGAAGCTTTCTTTTACTGCCCATCCTTCCTCCCAAGACTGCCAACCTCATAGCAGGCAGGAGTGGGCCTGCAGCTCCATCTGCAGGTTCAAGATGCTGTTGACAGGGTGGGACATAAAGACCTGTTCTTTCAAACTCTGAGGGGGTGTGGTCTCATCATAGATCTCTACCTTTGATCAGCTGCTTCAGATAAATGGAGACCAAGAGCCATTGCTCTGACCCACACTTGCCAAGGTGGCAGAGACATCTCAAGGACAATAGCATTCCTCAAAACAATGGAAAACAGTTAAAGGGTTGTATTAAGAGGGAAAGTGTTGAATGAAGATGGCTCAGCTTCAAAAATTATAGAAGTTCCTGGCACCCTTGCTGGCCCTGTCCACATTCCCTCCAAAATGCAGGGTGGAACTACCTTGCACTGCCATTGTGGCTTTGTTCAATTGTGGCTCCCTGGCTTTGTTCCAGAGTATATACTAGTATTCATGTATGTCTGTAGGATGGAAGTCTGAGAAACTGAGCCAGGAAACTTGTCATGGGCTCACAATCCCAGAGTTTATACTAAGGGCAGAAAAGCAGCTTGCAGACAGCTGGGAGAGTGTCTTAAAGGATTAATTTGAAATGGGCTGAGGCAAAGACTACTAGCATTAACTACTCAAGAGACCACCCAGGAGGAGGAGGAGGTCTATTTCAAAGCAAGAAGAGTGGGCATTCACTGGAACTATATAAACTGTAAACAGGGAATTCCTAAGGCCTCTACCAAGCACAATACCAGTAAAAGAAGCCTGCTCCATTGCTCAGGCCCCATGAATGCTCAGATAAGATAGAGAGGACCCTGCATTTCTCTTTTGCCTGTAGCTGATCTTCTTGGTAAGACCTCCAAAGGAGACCAGCAGCCAAAACAAAGCCAGTTTGCAAGCACAATGAAAGGATATTTGCTTGGTTTGTTTGTTTTGATTTGCTTTTGGCAATCAAGAAAATCTTTGTCATATCACTAGCTGCACTGAAATTTGAGGATCAAAAGGTTCAGGGACTAAATCCCAGAATTAACACTTTAAAATATTAAAATGTACAGGGTGCAACAAAAGATTGCAAGACAAAGAAAAAAGAAGAAATCAAGGCCCACCCAAAAGAACAAGATAAATATCCAGAAACTGTTAATGAAGAGGACCAGATGTTCTATTTGGGTTGATAGAGAAGTTTTGGTAATGGATGGTGGTGATGATAGCACAATACTGTGAATTTAATTAACAGCATGGATATATATTTGAATGTGGTTAAAAGGGAAAATTTTAGGTTGTGTATATATTACTAGAATAAAAAATTTTTTTAAAGCACATAGGACTGGACAACACAAAGAGTGAACACTTTTGTAAATGAAGGAAATACAGGATTATTCAAAGGACAGAACCATAAGCTGTAGAATATCATTCCCACATAGGAAGGCTAAGTCAAATTTACAAAACCCACAATACACAGAAATGTTTTTCAGATTTTGTTCCATTAGTGATTGTCATATGCCTACTCTTTCCCCTCTTTTTAAAATTTTATTAGAGAAGTTGTGAGCTTACAAAACACTCATGAATAATCTGCTGGATTCCCATACATGACCCCTCCACCAACACCTTACATTGTTGTGAAACATTTGATGTAGTTTTTGAAAAAACATGATCAGGGTATTACCACAATAGTGACTAACTATGGTCCATAGTGAACATTTGGTATATTTTTCCATTCACTCCCTATTATTGACACTATCCATTAGCATTGTATATTTTTTATAGATCATGAGTGAATACTCTCACATTTTCACTGTTAACCACAGTCCACCTTCCACCACATGGTTCACTGTGTTGTATTTCCCCTCTTTTTGAAAAGGACTATTGTGTCTAGCTTCTGTCACTATATCTTGAGAATGTGTGATGGGGCAAAGAGGAAGGCAATGCTTGCTTCTTTAGATTTCAGTTCTTCATATGTATAGGAATTGTGTCCAATGAATGTGAATTGAATCCAAAGAGCTTTATCTGCACCTGGGACATGATTTAGGATGAGGTCCTGGACCTCAACCCTGAGCCTAATGATATATGATGAGACTTCTCTGAGATAGTCTTTGGAGGGGGTGAATAGAATTTCCATGTGGGATAAATGTAAATATATGTGTCCAGAAGGCAGACTATGATAGTTTTAAACATGGCTTTAAAATAGTTGACTCTTCTTTGATCAAGGGTTGGGGCCTATGTATCCTGCACTAGAATTGAGGTGGGTTAGCAAATGCTTCAACAAGTAGAATATGACAGAAGTGGTGCTAAGTGATTTTAAAAGCTAGCTTGTAAATGACCATGCATCTTCTACCTTGTTAAAGGAGAGTCTGAGCAGTCTAGATGCCATGCTGGAGAGATATTTTGTAAGCACCTGGATGACAGTTGCAGCTGAGCCCAGTCGTCCAGTCATTCCTGTCAAGGCAACAAATGTGTCAGTGAAGCCTTCTTGGATGTGCCAGATCATTCTTTCACTACATGGATATGATGAATAGCTCCCATCAATACCACATAGAAGAGAAGATTTATACAGCTGAGCCCTGCCTGAATTCTAAACTCAGAAAATATTAGATATCATAAAAGGTCATTTTAAATCACCAAGTTTTAAAGTTATTTGTTGTGTAGTCACAGATAAATGGAACACTTATTAAGACTTCTAGAGTATATACTGTGCATCTAAGGCCATGCAACAGGAATCCCACCATGGCATGGAGGGGTTATGACTGACATCTGTTACAATGAATTAAGTAATATCAGGGAGGTTGCTGAGATAAACCTTTTAAAAAAGTGTCATGTCAATAAGAGAAGGAATTAGTCACAGCTGACCTCAGAAAACTGCAATTTTAAAAATATCTTAAGAATCACTTTCCCAGCAGTTATTTCCAGATAGAATACCTCATCCACTCCTTTTGATCTTTGAGCTAAGAAAGATAAGTTAAAGAACATCTATATTTCTCTTTCCATTTTCTTTCTTTTATTTTTTTAAAATTAATCCCTGAATCATATGTATAGGTACTCAAAAATAAAATAAAATAAAATAAAAATTAAAACCACACAATTTGAACTTGATTTAAAATTCTGAAGACAAACATTAATATCCCATTGTAAGGGTAAGAAACAGAATATTTCTGGGCATATGAACACACTTAGAAATTTAAAATGATGGAAATTACTTCTTCTCTAATCCTACTTGACAAGTTTGCATTGAATAAACCCTCCTCCAAAGAACAAGAAGAAATATTGATTTAAAAATTTAAAAAACTATTTGAATTCATGAGGCAGTTGAAAATGCATCAAGGACTTGAGGAGTTAATACCTCAGAAAGAAGGCAGATGCAGAAAGATTACCCCAACATTCAATGCCACTTATCCCTGCAGCATATTTTGATGTCTAATCAGTGACCAAGAACCTAAAAGTCTGAGCAGCTTAATAGAACTCTTATAGTCAGTCCCTATATCTCTCCATATGAAGAAATTTAGGTGGATCATAGAGCCAAAATATAAAAACTAGAAACTGAAAGCTTCTTGAAAAAAATATAGGAGAATATTTGGGCAGGACAGAAAAGAATTAATGATACCAAAAGAAAATGACAAATTGGGATTTGACAGAATTAGAAATAATCTGCCTAACAAAATACACCATTTATGAAAATGAATGAGCCACAGACTTGCCCAATTTAAAAAAATGAGCAAAAGACTTAAAAAGACACAGGATAAGAAAAAAATGTATTTAAAAGGCCAGAAAAAAAAAACATGAAAAGGTGTTCAGTATCATTTTTCACCAAGGAAAAGAAAATTAAAACCACAATTAAATATTTCAAACATGATAGAATGGCTAAAATATAGAATGTAGGTTAGGTGTGAAGCAAATGAAACTCTCTTTATCTGTTTGTGGGGGCATAAATGATAGAAACATTTTGGAAGATTGTTTGCCTGGTTTGTATAAATTAAACATACTTCTACCCTATGACTCTGCACTTCCAGTCCTAGGCATTTGCTCAAGAAAAATGAAAACACATGTTCAAAGACTTTTAGAAGATTGTTTACAGCAGTCATATTTATAAAAGCCAAATGCTAGAAATAGCCCAAATGTCCAGGAACAAAACAATGCATAAGCAGATTGTGGTTTAGCCAGACAATGGAATATTACTCAGAAACAAAACTTGAATTAAGTATAAATATATGTATACCTTTTGTTCCATAAAGTTTACTTCTAGAAATGCCAAAGGAAATAAAGTAGGAAGATGTGCAAAATTTAATTAATTATGAGATAATTCCTGAAGCACATGCATAATAATAAATAATTGAAACTATTGAGGTGCCTCAAATCAGGAAACCAATTAAATTAACAATGGAATAATATAAATTAAAATTGAACTGTAGGGAATCAGATGTGGTTTAAGTGATTGGACTCCCATCTACCATATGAAGGTCCCCAGTTTCAATTCCTTGGTACTGCTGGTGAAGGCAAACTGGCCCATGATGTGGAAAGCTGATGGCCCATGACATGGAGAGCTGGCCCAGCAAGATGATGCAACAAAGGGAGACACAGAGGAGAGACAGTGAGAGACATAGCAAACAAGGGAGCTGAGGTGGCTCAAGCAATTGGGTGCCTCTCTCCCACTCAGGATCAGTTCCCAGACCCTCCTAAAGAGAATGATGGGAAGAAAAGACAAGCAGAAATGGAAAGAACACACAGTGAATGGACAGAGAGCATAGAGTGAGCACAAAACAACAAGAGGGTGAGTAAATATTGAAAAAAAATTGAACTGTAGAATTTATTTTGATGGAAAACCAGTTGCAATAGAGTAATTGAACAAAAAATCTTACAATTTAATATATATATATACCACAAGTTATAGACAATGGGTGCATACACATATACACTTGAACTTAAAATAAAATTTGAGTATGTGTATGTATGAGTATATTTATGTGTGATGAGTGTGTTGTTTCCAAGCATATACACAGTGTGTGTGTACTTGCAAATGATGAGTGGTGGGGAAGGGAAATAAAGTTCTAGAGTTTATTTTTACAATGACTTTGCTGAACTTTGTTTTGCTTTTAACAGATGTTAATTGCCAATGTAATAAAAAACAAACCATAAAGCAATGAAAATTCAGTGTTCAAATCAAATAATAAAATGTTTAACTATATGAATTTTAAACTATTTACTAAATGAATCCTAAATTTTCATTAGGTGTTTTAAAACCAGTGAGCAACTATCATTTCTCATAAGTCTGATGTGAATCCAGCCCATATGTCTGTTGAGAAAACACAAGATGAGGAGAAAGCTGTGCATTTTTATTAGTTTTTGATTCTATGTAGCTAAATGGTAAAGATACCACACTATGCCCAGCCCCTCCTATTTCCAGCAGTTACGAGGTATTCTTTCCAAGCTGAACTCTCCTTAGAACATTTTTTTAGAGATATTGTTTAATGGAAATGCCATTATATTCTAAAAAATTTTAAACTTTCTATATAAGCAAGATATACAAATAAACTTGACATTCAGAAATAAAAATCATATTTTAATAATGCCATTGTTTTCCTCATATCATATCCTTTAAATTTTTAATTAAAAAGAAACATAGGAAAATGTACATTTCTAGCTCAAGCTCAGCACCCTAGGGTGAGAAAATTGCTACATATCTGTCAATTTTCATATTTTTACTCCACTGTTATACTTAATGTTATTCTCTACAATGACTGTAAAAATTAGTGTGACAACTAGGCCCTAGAAGGCACATCTTCTAGTTAAATCTTTTATAGGAATCACTCTATTGGCCCCTTTATTATGATGATTTTAACAACAACATCTTCAGCATTATACATTCTCATATTTTACTAAGAATAATTTTAACTTAAAATGTATCTCTGAGCTGATTTTTTTGGTCAGAATTACACTGGTTAGAAAACAGAAAAATTTCACTCTTAACATTTGAATCTCAGGAAAGTGTGACAAAGACTTTAAAAAGAGTGGGTAAATTGGAAGAAGTTCACATTTTGTGCAGAAAATATTTATGAAAGGATTTTGTGTCACACAGAAATAACAAAGTCATATAATTATAAGTATAAAATTATCATAAGAGACTTAAAATAGCTGAAATGAACATTTAAAACAAAAAGCTTTTAGCGGGATTAAAGAGAAATAATGAGAACCAGACTTCAAGAAATGGTGAAATTACCAAAATTTTTAAAAATAATTAAAATAAACTTCAACTTTCATCTGTTTAGCAGATTTGTTTCTTCTTTTTAATTTCAAATTTTGCTACAAAATACTAGTGCCTGTGACATATCTCTTTATTCCTTCCCAACTGCAAAGCTGATATTTTAAATCTGCTTCCATAAAATGAGAATTTTTTAATCAAAAATTTTACAAGTATTTTAAATTAGCCACAAATGTAGCAAGTATCTCATTTCAAAAAACTTATGTCCTAGAGTGTAAGGCAGAAAGTTATATTTTCAAAACACAGTTTGTATTTATGAGGAGGTTCAGGACATATTAGAAATCTGTCACCCTAGAAAAACAATAAAATTTCCCTCTTAACACCAACTAGAACCCCACTTCAAACTGGGTATGTGAGAAAATGTTTCTCTGGTCCTCTCAGGTCCCTTTCTCTGAGGTTGTGTCTGACAAGAGCAAATCCCAACTCTGGAAAATACTCTTAGCTTAGAATTTTTTTGCCAAATATTTTTGTCCCTGAGGGTAACTAACTAACACAGCAGCGATTTTCAATAAATACCATATTTTTTGTCAGAGAGCCAAGAAATCCTACTGGAAAGCGCCATATAACTAGAACCTATGAATCATTTGTCTAGGAAAAATTTCTATGTCTGCCGCAGCCTATTTATTAAGTCTTCAATGTTAAGTCTGATATGTAAAACTACAAATAAATAAATAAATAAACTATGAAAAAAGGAAGGTTCAGAACAGTGTATACAGCATTTTACCCCTAGTGTGTAAAATAGAAATGCTTCAAGATAACTAGTCCAGCAAATACAGGTAACATTGATTGCCTCTGAGAAGGGCAGCTGGGAGGATGGAGGATGAAAGAGGGAGGGACATTTCTTTCATTGTATTCCCACTGGTAGTATTTGCATTTTTTGTGGAGTGCCAGTATTATTATTTTTTTAAGATTTTATTTATTTTATTTATTTATCCCCCCCTTGCTGCTTGTGCTGCTGTGTCCATTCGCTGTGTGTCTTCTCTGTGTCTGCTTATCTCCCCCTTGCTGTGAGGTCAGCCAGCCTGCCCTCACAAGGAGGCGCCGAGAAGCGAACCCGGAAAGGGTGCTCTATCCATTGCAGCACACCCGCTTTCTGCCGTGAGGTTGCTGCATCAGCCCACCGCACCACTCAGGCTGGTGTGCCCTCACAAGGAGGCCTCGGGATGCGAACCCGGGCCTCCTATATGGTAAACGGGGGCTCTATCCACTGAGCCACACCCGCTTCCCTGCCAGTATTATTTTTAAGGAAAACAAAAGCCCAACAATAAAACATTCTTGAGAAATACATTTCCTGTGAAACCCAATTGACACAATAATATTTAAGAATCTACTGAGTATAAATTCCCATATGTAATTTAGACAGGCAATAATCAGATGAAATGAATTTGATGAAAAGCTTCAATGGAATATGAATTGGATAATTTTAATTTGTGCCTGCACATAAATCTATCTAACCATCCTCCCAGACTACACCTATTTTCAGAATCTTCTACACACATGCAAGTAGTATTTTCAGGATTTGGGCATGTGATTTCTAGAATGAGACACAAATAACTAATAGGGAGAAATGCTAAGGATTATGGCTTTCTTCCCCCCAGGACTCTTCACCTCCAGTGAAGTTCTATTTGGTATATCAAGTCCCTAAGCTGTCAGAAAGTGACTGTCTGCAGAGAAACTACAAATACAACAAAGTGCTGTTTTAGCTAAAGATAGGAGCCTTCCAGATGTAAATGCACTTGTAGCAGGACCCGACAGATTGAAAAACAAAATAAGAAAGAAAAAAAAAAAAACAAACTCATTTTAAAATCATTTCATGTGAATTGCTATACAAAGTTCTGTGGATAAAATTACATGAGATGAAATATCTGGCTTGAAAACAGAGCAAATAATAATCATCTGGAAAAACTTTTTATTATAAACACATTTTCAGTTTGGATAACTAATCAATATGGAGATTATGATAATGGATTTCACTTTTTAAAAATATGTTTGAACTTGAAAAATAAAACGTAATAAATAAAATGTAATAACAAGTGGCTTTTATATCCATAGATGTTAAAATGCAACTATTTTCACTTACACTGTTCTCTGAGGAAAGCTTGAAATGCAAGGCTTTCTACTATTTTTTATATAAGCTAATAAGTACATTTAACAATACAGTTTGAAATTTAACAAAATCATAAAAGCCAAACTGCAGTTTTCAGAAGGATCCCAGCAACACCTTTAATACATATAGAAATTCTCCTTGTGTGTTGTTAGTCAAAAATAAAAAGTAGGCAATTCTAGTGCATAGAGGCGGAAGTAGCCAAGGTGTTTCCGGTTCAGGAAAGACGAGCTAGCATCTGAGTATCTGAGAGTGTCTCTGTATGTGTGTTTTCTCTCTTGTTTGGATTTGGATACTTTGAGCTGCTTTGGAAGTGCCCTTTGGTTGCCCACAAAATGATGCTTCAGGGTCTGGCCGACCACCGAGCCCTGTCATTGCGCGCCCAGCATATGCTGCCCTCCGGTGTCCGACATCCTGAGCCCCATCGAGGAGACCTACAAGAAGTTCTGCGGCGCCAACCTCGCAGGCGGCGGCCAAGGCAGCCAATCACCCGCCACACTCCATGGCGGGCCACAGCGCGGCGGCCATGGCCGCCACATACCACAGGCCGCCGGGCATCTCGCACTTCCCGCACGACGCCAGGGGCCGCTACTGCAATGGCAGCCTGGGAAACACGGGAGAGGTACCCACCTACCCAGACGGCATGGGGACCGGCGCGGCCACCAGCTGGTATGGCGCTAACCCGGACCTGCGATGCTCGCCAAGTGAGCGGTCTGGCGGGCGGCGCGGGCTTTCTCTGCCTCATCCCGGAGCACGCGAGGAGAGGGAACGGGCCGGGACCCTGACCCGGTACACCTGGTGCGTGTCAGGGCCCCGGCGCGCGGGGAATGTTCTCCTTAGAACAATTTTTAAATCACTTTCTATCCATATCTTGGTTAGCAAACATTTTCTGAGGTCCAGATAATAAATACTTTTGGCTTTGCGAGTCATTAGTTCGTATCCCAAGTACAAAATCTGCAATTGTACTGTTGTACTGTTGTTCTGTGAGAGCAGCCACAGACCATACGTCAATGAATGGTGTGGCTGCGTTCCAGTAAAACAGGCAGTGAGCTGGGTTGGGCATGCAAGCCATGATTTCCTGACAACTGCCCTATATAATATAAATAATCTTAATACTGATTTTAAAAAAAAGTAGTGAAAATCAAGAATGAATAGAATAGAAAGCACATGGAGAAGGAGAGACAGATCTATATATTGTCAGCATTTTATAAATGTGAAATATATATCAAAATGATAAGAATGCTTTAAGTGTTTTTATTTTATTAGTATATAAAACCACTAGCAAATAGTTTTGAAATATTTAAATCAAAGAGGAATCTTGTATGAGAGGAAGATTTACATTTGAAGTCTTTTTTTAAATAGGTAGATAGATATCTTTGGAAAGATATACCAATTCTATAACAGTTGTATTCAAAAACTATTTTTTTAAAAATGAATAAACTTTTTTCTAAAAATGAAAACATGAATCCATGTTCATTTAAGAATTTTTTCTATTAATTACCTTAATTTTTAAAAATAGCATAAGAAGAATTTTTCTTGGTATATATTAGTATCTTTTAATCAATTTCTCACCATATGTGTCTTTCATATGCTGAGGTATTTATCTAAATTATATGTTTATTCAATAGAGTCTTGTTATTTTTACTTTCTAAATAAAATTGCCTGATACCATCAAATTTGCATTTTTTGCAAATTTATAAATTCTTGACTTGCAACTGATTTTTCTCTGTAGACCACACTATTTTTAATTAAGAATCATTCTCTACATAAGTTTGAAGGTGAATAGAAGAAATTCTGATAAATGTAAAATACTCCCAACTTTAATGTGTCCATATTGAACATTGTAAATATTTCAGCCTAATATGTTTATAATACTACTGCCTTTTTGCCTCCTGAGTAACTTTCCTTATAACCATTTTTACAATGTAATTGTCTTCTCTTTTTTAATATTTTATTTTACATCCTTTAAACGGTGAAAACTAGAACTTCTCAAACTTGTTCCTTTCCAGTATAGAATATAAATTTATTCAGTTAAAAATAGAAGCTCCCATCAAAAAAAAATTCCCACAAGTTAAGATGTTCCAAAGAGCATTTATAGAATTTCATGGATAAGTCCTTCATAACATTTGAGGAATCATATTTAAATTGTTTTGAATTTCTTTTACTTTTTTAAGAATGTAGTACAATAATTTCATGTTCATCAGCTTTGTTTTCAATAATTTAATTTTCTAAAAAAGAATTATGAGCTGAAGTTTTTTGTTGTTCCAATCATTGAATGCACTGATTAAAGTTTTCCAACTTTATTTGAATGTTACAACATTTTAGATGCCTTTTTTACATACCTAGTACAGTACCATGATAGGATATTTAGGTTTATTTCCAAAGCCTTAAGTGCCTATATCTAATATCTCATTGATGGTGACCAGCAATGAAGAAACATTCATTTATTCAGAGGAGGTTCCCACAGAAAAATTTTGTAGTTTTGTTACTCTAAATTGTGGATATATTTAAAAGTTTATAAGTTTTGACAACTACTGCTTCCATTGCCATGGATAGAATATGAACAATGATACATTATGTGCTTTCCATGATAAATACAAAGTATACTACTCAAAGTTTACTTAATTGAATAAGAATTCCTGTGAAGCTGTGCTGCACAATTTTAAGACAGGAAAACCAAATAATTTTATTTTGAATTTTGAATATTTTAGGTGAATTTCACAAAAGCATCGCCTATTAATAGTAGATATTTCACATTTAACAGAATGAACAAAGAAAGCTTGTATTTGATTCCATAAATTGGATGGAAAAAACAAATTGACTCATCATTGGAATTACCTTAACTGATTTTCCATTGGAAGGATCTGAACACACGGATGTAAACCTGCCATCATTTAATGATGGGAGATGTTCTTCTGCCAATACAGGCAAAATGTTCAAAAACACTGCTTCAGTTTTCATACCTGCAGAAGAAAATCTAGAATAAAAAGTGTATAAAATTCATTTAAACTGTCATTTTATCTAAATGAGAAATGATATTTCAAGAGTCATATGTAAACATACCATGTGTAACTGTAAATCACAGTCCTCAGGCACATTCTTCTTAATTTACTTATTAACTTTTGACATAGATACTGATGCTTCTTCAGTGTATTTGTCTTTTGCTTCCTATGTGATCATTGATATTCCTATGGTCTCTAAGGCAGGTAGCATATATCAACAAATATTTTATAAAAGTTATATGTTCATCATGAATTTTCTGCAAATCAGAAATTCAATACTTAATTTTTATAAACATGCACTTTCAGCTTTGAGTTCATTACACCCAAAAGGATATATTCCAGCATGAAATGTGTCGCCAAACAGTAAAATAATTATTTGCATATTTCTCATTATAATAAATCTCAATATCTTTTTAGTAACACTTGCACAACACTTTCAATATCCTCAACTTCTATTTCCTGTACACATTTCACATGCAACTAACCAATAATTGTCCATATTACCCTGAGCCATCCATCTATTGGTCTGGCAAATATAGGTCTCTAGGTCACAAACTTGCTACAGCATAACTCTTTGGGTGAACAATTAATACCTCCTTCACAAACCAAGAAAAGAGTTGACTATCCTGGCTATTCTTAGGAGGTATTAGTTACTTTGTAAAGGGAAAGGATTAAAAAACTTCAAGAAGACCATGACAGAGTCTTTTCTCTTATTTTCCCTTATTTCCTTGATTTAATCATATGCCAAAGTGAAATCTCCAATAATTCTATGCAGCAAAGGCTCTAGAATCTGGAGGTCTATTAAACATTAAGAGGTGCATTTTCCATCAAATCATTGGAAATTGTCATTAAATAAATAATACAGTTTATGATAGCATCAAAACATAAAATATTCAGAGATGAATTAAACAAATATAGGCAAGACTTGTACACTGAAACCTACAAAATATTCTTGAGAAAAATTAAAAACCTAAATAAATACCTAAAAGTTATGTAAGTGGATTAGAAAATGCATTATTAGTAAGATATTGTCCAAAGTTGATTTATAAATTTGCAACAATCTCAATCAAATCTTAGTGAATTTTTTGTAGACATTAAGAACTGATTATAAAATTTATATGGAAAGGCAACACTAGAAGACTCAAAATAATTTTGGAAAAGAAAAATGGATGGTAATATAGAGCACAAAACTTACACTAGTAAATTTGAAAACATTTTAGAAAGCAATAATATGCAAGACAGCATGGTACTCATGTAAGGATAGAGATTTAAACCAAAGGAACAGAATAAAATGTACACACACACACACACACGTATATATATATATTTTCAATTCATTTACAACAAACGTGTCAAGGCAATTCAAAAGGAAAGGAATATTCTTCAACAACTGATTCTGGAAAAATTAGATAGCTACATGCACAAAGAGAATCTCCAGTTTTACCTCACACTATATAGAAAAATTAGCTTAAAAGAGATGACCAAAATCTGTGAATGTAAGAGTTAAAACTATAAAGTTTCAAGAAGAAAACTTAGGAGAAAACTTTTGTAACCCTAGGTTAGGCAAACACATATGACACAAAAAAATATGGTCCATAAAATTTAAAATTGATAGAGCTTTCGGGAAGTGGGTGTGGCTCAGTGAATAGAGCCCCCGTTTACCATATGGGAGGCCCAGGTTCGCATCCCGAGAGTGGAGCTGTGGGCTGATGTGGCAAGACCTCACAGCAAGGGGGAGATAAGCAGACAGAGAAGACATGCAGCGAATGGACACAGCAGCACAAGCAGCAAGGGGGGATAAATAAAATAAAATAAATAAATCTTTAAAAAAAATTGATAGAGCTTTATTAAATTAAAAACCTATTATTTGTGAGAAAAGAAGAAAAGGCAAGAACACAATAGAGAAACTATTTGCCAAACATATATCAGATATTATACTCTTACAGAAAATATAAAAGAAACTATCACAATTCAATAATAAAACAATCCAACTTTAAAATGATCATATGATTTCAATATGCACTTACCAAAGAAGACATACAAATGAAAAATAGCTCATCATTATTAGTCAGTAGGGAAATACAAATTAAAATTACAATGAAATATCACTACATACCTATTAAATTGCCTAAAAACTAAAACAACAGAAAGAAAACAAGAAAAACTCACCATACTGTTTGCAGGTAAGGATGCAGATAACTGGAATTATCATCTACTGCTGCTGTGGAATGCATAATGGTTCACCAACTTTGGAAGACACATTGATCCATGATATGACTGAGTAATCCCATTTCCAGTTAAATACCCAAGAAAAATGAAAATATGTATATATGGACATTATTATAGCTATTTATTCATTATTGTTACAAACTGGAATCACCACAAATATCTTTCAACTGATGAATGGATAAACAAATTGTGGTAGGGACTGAGAGTGGAATATTATTTAGCAACAAAAAGAAATTATCTATTGATATATGCAATAAAAAGGATTGATCTCAAACCACTATGCTAAATGAAAGAAGCCATAAGCAAAAAACCCTTAGTATATAATTTAATTTATGTGACATTCTGAGAAGGCAAAAACTTCTGGCCAGAAAATGGATCAGTGATTGCCAGGGACTGGAGGTAAGATTAGGAGATTGACTGGAAGGGGGTATAAGAGAAAGTTTTGGTGATTGTGGAAATGTTAAATCTTGACTGTAGTTATTACACAACTGAGGGGTATGTCAAAAGTCATCAAACTGAACACTTTGAAGGGGTGAATTGTATGTAAATTCTATTGCAATAAACCTAATTTTAAAAAGAAATGTACAAACAAGGAAACTTCATTTGAGCTGTCCCCTCCTCTTGAAAATAATTCCTGCTTCCACCATTTTTTCACCCGTGATCCGCATGCCAGGAGTTAAATGGCCTTGCTCCTTTTCTCCATCAAACTTGATGTGTCTCTATCCTAGTGCTCAGAACACTGTGTTAATTATACCCACTGATTTTCCTGCCTGTTCTCTCCACTAAATTCGGACCCTTGAGGGTGAATCCCTTTATCCGTATGCCTAAAGTCATGTCGAACAAATGAAGATATTCAATAATGATGGGAAAGGGGAAGAAAGGAAAGAAGCTGAAAAGATAGTCTCTCTTTAATCATTTTCTTTTCGAATCACCCTTTGTATTTCAATTTCCTAGGGTGCTCAAACAAATACCATGAAATTGCTCAGGTGAAACAATAGGAATATGGTTTGAGGCTGGGAAAAGTCCAAATCAAGGGATCATCTAAGTGATGCTTTTTCACGAAAGACTGTGTTCTGGGGCTGGTTGCTGGGGATACTTTGTACTTGGGTTTACACAGCAAGGCATTTGGTGGTGTCTCCAGCTTTCTCCCTTCTCTTTTTAGTTCCATTGAATTTCAGCTTCTTGCTTCTTGTGGCTTTCTTTCTTCTATCTGAATTTCATTCTTCTTAAAATGGATTCAATTAGTAGGATCAAGACCCATCCTTACTGAGGTGGGATACACCTTAACTGAAGTAACATCAACAAAATGTCCTACTTACAATGGGTACACAACACAGGACTGGATTACATTTAAGACCATATTTTCCTGGGGTACATACAGCTTCAAATCTTCATACTTTGGGGGAAAAAATCATTTCTTCAGTGAGTCTGTAGACACCAAAGTTAGTGGTAATTATAAAAATGCCCTAAATTTATATGGTATCATTGTCTATAGATTATAGTTTATTCCATAACCATAAGATAAAACAGGCTGTGCACCACTTGTTGATTATCTAGGTATTAACTCTATTTTTAGTCTCTAAAATCAGCCTAAGATCTTGCTAAATAGCAATTGAAAAATAGCTTGGGTGATGTGCTAGGGCATATTCTTCTATATTCTGCAATAAGCCTATATGGACATTGAGAGAGATCCTTAATTTGTGTAGGGAAAGATGGACCACACAACCAAGTTCTTTAACGTTTTTCCTACATGAATAAACAGAAGCCATGTTATAGTGCTTTCCAGGATAATCAATGGAAAATGCTACAGATGGAAGCTACTGAATTATTTTCACCCTTGTTCTTTCATTTAATAGTATATCCATTTTATTTCATTAATAAAATATATAAGATCTGAGAAAAAAATTGACTGTCTGTGCATGTAAAGAAATAGAAGAATTCAATTACAATACACTAGAAAACATATTTTATTACACATATTTTGTTTAAAGTATTAAAGGCCACACTATACAATATACTCTAAAATATATTTCTCAGAAAATAAACTACCCTAAAACAGCAGCACAAAACAATTATCAATGTTCTAAAATCAATATCAGGTTTGTCTTTCTGACTTGTTTCCTAAATTTCCACTTTTGACCTCATTCAGGTTTAAAGTTGTGAGAAATAATAATTAAATATTAGTCCATCAATTTCTTTCCTTATATGGGTCTCAAATGCTAGGTACAAATACAAAATAAATTATTCATTTAGGATACAGTGTTTGTCCTTTCATTTCCACAAATATTAAGAGAAACATTGTCTAACTTTAAAAAGAGCTTTCAAACACATGACAGCAGTAATATTAAACAGTCAATATTTGATATTTAATATGTGCTGAGTAAGTGTTTTACATTCATTACCTTACATTTTCCTCCAAATATTGAATGAGGGAGGTATTCATGCTATCTCCATTTTGTGGGTGAAAAAACTAAGGGAGGTAGAGATTAAGAAACTTTCAGAATCACTCAGTTAGTAAGTGGTAGAACTGGAGTTGAATGAAGGGCTTTTTCTTTCTAAACCTACACTTTAAATGAATATTATATTGTGTCTCACATATAAGCTGCCTGGATGGAAAATTGTTTTTCCTTAGAAACTATGATATAGACATTGTTTATATGAGTACCCAAAAAATCACATTTCATCTATATAAAAGTACCAATATTTTAATACAAAATCTAAGTATAATGTCTACAGTTGTTTCTAAAAGGCAATGCATTCTAAGGTTTTCTTCTTTGCATACAGGAATATATTTTCTATTTATATAGTTGGATGATGAAATCTCATTTACACCTTTCCCCTTGTGCCCTATTAAACCTGAATACAGCTCTTTATATGGAGCTTTGTAGTATAAGAATGGAATGAAATAAGAATCATTGCAGCACCATTAGGGGAACAGATATAGATAATTCTTGAAAGACTAAAATAATTATAATGACTATACTAGAAGATGAGAACTTGTTCTGATAATTTAAAAAAAAAAATTTTTGCAGTAGAGAAAAAAATTCCCATTTTAACCTCATTCCAAGTGCACAATTCAGTAGTATTATTTATATTCACAATATTGGGTTAGGATCACTATCTACTATCTCTCAATTTTCATCACCTCAAGCAAAAACTACTCACCCATTAAGCTATAATCCCCTCATCCTGCATTGTTCCCCTGCCCTCAGTAAACTACAAACCACCATCCATCTCTATGATGTTTGGTTTTGTAGGCATTTCATATAAGCTAGATGATACAATACTTTTCTTTTTATGTGGCTTATTTTGCTCAATATAATGTCTTCAATGTTCAACTATGTTTCATTCCTTCTTATGGCTGAATATATTGCATTGTATGTATATAACACAATTTTTATTCATTCATTCATTGGTGGACATTGGTTACTTCCACCTCTTAACTATGATAATGAATAATGAACAATAATGCTGCTATAAACATTGGTGTACAAATACATGTGTGAGGCCCAGCTTTCACTAATTTGGGGTATACACCAGAAGTGGGATTGTCAGGTCATGTGTTAAATCTTTTTTCAATTTTCTGAGGAAAAGCCATGACTGTTTTTGAAAGAATACATTACTATCATAGATTTTGCACCCATAGTTTCTAAGCCTTTAGCTGGATATTTTAAAGATATTACGTCAAAACTTCACAACATTCTTGTGAGGAAGATACAGAAATTCTTAGTTTATAGTTTAAGGTCAGTTGAAACTAAAAGTGTTTCATCAGGGATGTGGTGGAACCAAGCCATGAAATCTTGACATGTCCAACTTCAAGGACTCTACTATACTATGGTCATCAGAAGGTGGAAGTTCTCTCAAAGGGGCAATAATGTGTAAGCTTGCAAGCCAGGGATGTCACACATGCATTTTGTTTGGTGCACCAATTGCTTTTGGTAATTTTTTATTTAAGTTTATGCTTTCGTCAATTTGTTTAAGTTCTCCCACTCACTATCTCTTACACTCAGCTTTAAAACACTTGCCTTAGTTTCATGGTTCCTGTAAGGAATTCAGAACTCTGGTGAAAGAGGATGAAAATGATGTTATCAGGATATTTATAGAAGCATGTCACTACATGATTTACATGTGTTATTCCATGTAATCCAAACTACCATCCAATGAGCTATATATTTATTATTCCCATTTCACAGTAAAGACATTGATTATTTTTCCCAAGGTACACAGCTCCCTAGGGTAGTGCTGGGATTTGAATTCACATCTATATTATCCAAATTTGTGTTCTAAGCTACTAAAGTATATTGCTTGTATCAAAGTACTATTTTGTAAATTTTTCCATTAAAACATAAAATCTCGAACAACTGCCAAAGACATAAGCATTTGTACTAAGAACCAAAAAATGAATGATGATTAACTTGTTCTTCATTAGATGAACCTTTCCCTGCCTTTAAAAAGTAATAAGCTAAAATTTCAAGCCTACTTCATTGCAAACTACTTATAATGAGAAAATCTCCATCCAGGATGTTGACTTACTTGTCCAGAAGACTTGAAGCTAAATAGTTTGCCTTGTATTTTCACTCTTGAATCAATGCTCCTCATGGCCTTTTGCTGATGTGAAGACTAGAGCTAACTTCTCATTTTGAGATAGCAGCAGAGTGGTTGAGCTAGAAAGGAGGCTCGCTGCTGCATTAAAGAGAACTGCACATGGAGCAGTGAATTGATGGTGACTTCAAGAAAATGTGCTTTCCCATCTACTTGTAAGTGTAATTTAAAGAGAATTTTCAAGGCATGGATAGACAATGTTTCTCACACCATTCTCACTACTTTCTCCCTCTATAACTCCTTACCAACTCTGGACCATAGCTACTGTTTAATCAACAGCATGCATTTGAGAAGGATTACTCAACAACTCCAAATGTATTTCTTATAATGCAAATTGAATGAACTTGTGAAAATTATAAATTCTGCAGTGTAACAGGTTTATTTCAAGCTGTAAAAGCTGCCTGAGGATAAAAGGAACTTTTAAACAATCTATGCCAACTCCAAATTTGAAATGATCTATTTGACCATGATCTTATTTTCAGATTTTACTCCCATACACTTTTTGTATATGAAATATTTTATTTATTGTTGTTCACAATATTGCTGTCATTTCCCTACTTTTTGGAAGTAAAGATATAAATAAGTTCAAGAAATGAATATATGCAACCTGGGTATAAAACTCAGCCACACCTAAATAATTCAGATTTTACCAAAAAAGAACCAATGAATATGTTATTTACATGGCAAAGTATATGTGGCAGTTTCAGATAAATTTATGGATCCCCCACCCTAAAAAAGATTAAGCTTGTAAACTAATCTGTTCCTCTGGGTGTGATATCATTTGACTGCATTAAATTCAGCTGAGGGGCCTTTGATTAGATTATCTGTTAAGATTGATTTGGGGATTTTTGACTTGACTACATCAGTGGGCATGACTCACATTGAGTCCCCACACCTTTGCTGGGTCTGGTATAAATGGACACTCAGAGAAGAGAGAGCTTTGTCATTTTTGGTCCTGCCATGTGACAGAAATGAGGAGGTTCAAACAGCTGAGGCCAAGGGGAAAGATGAGACATTTTGCCTGATAGCTTAGAGTTTAAATTAGTAAGAGAGCACAACAGCCAAGACTGATATAGAAGGCCCAGAAAAAAACAAGCCCTATGCCAGGAGAGAAAAGACTACAGGTCACATATTCATGAAGCTTCAAGAATCTGGACACACAGAGCTCAAAAGTGAGACCAGGCAGAGATTGCCTGCCATCTTGTAGCTTTCTTTGGGGTCATGAAAAGCTTTAGTAATGGATGGTAGTGATGGAAACAAAACATTGTGAATGCAAATAATACCATGTAAAAATTGTTAAACTAGGAAATTTTGTGTTACATAATGTGTCATGATAAAAAAAAATTACTGTAAAAGTTTAGTAAATTATTTGCCATTTGGTGTGCTAGGACCTATCTCCTACCTTTAATGTAGACAATATGATTCATCCTTGTTTTTTTGTAAAATGTGGGTTATTTATAGGTGGCTTGAGTTTTATACCCAGATTGATGAAAGACAAAACCAGCTTAAGAAAGGAAGCTAGAGTTGAGGACAAAGGAGATCTTGAAAATGTAATGCCCTGGGAATTAAAAAAAAAAAAACTCCTGAGAAAACGTCAAATTTTCACAGTTGTGGTTCAGGTGACATCAAAGCTGAGAGTGCCAAGATATAAAATTGGACCAGTTTCTACGTGATGATATTTGGAATAAATAGACATTGTACAGAGGTATACATATGATATTCTGTAGCTATGGAATTGGAAAATAGCAAGGACCAGGCTGTGTTGTGGGGTCTTTAAGGTCTTTAAGGTCAAGAGGAGCTGAGGTTCCTCTTCCCTCTGCCCCTCCCCACCCTTGAAAACTCTGACTGTTCTCTGGCTCTGTGATGTGGGCCTGGATCTCTAGGCAGCACAGGCTCATTGTCCAGTGTTCAGTGCTGCCTGAGGCTGGTGTGTGCTGTGGAAGATGGAGACAAAGTTCTACTTCCCAAGACACCAGGGTGCTCCATGTGTGAGCATAGACACATCCATGTGGACCACTGAAAGTATTTTATTTTTATTGTGTGGGATATTGCTCTTTTGCCTTTTTCTGTACTTCCCCCAGATGAATCCACCTATGCAAGAAGGAAACATAAATCAGGTAAGGGAATCCCAGATGCATCCTCCAGCATAGATGGACTTTTACTTTTCCTGTTCCTCCCACTTCACTGAACCAGTTACATTTACACAAAATCCTGAAATGGGCCCTGTCAGGAAAGATGACAAAGATTTCTTTAGGGTAAAAGGGTGAGATGGCAGAAGGCTTAGATCTACACTCACAGACTAATCTCTTGGGGGTGCCAGAGAACTAACTCAAGGGTAAATTTCAAGCATTGTGTCTCAGTGTCCGTGGGGTTAATTATTAAGAAGGTGTAGGAAGTGTTTGGGGGACAGAGCCAAGCAAGCAATATTCATTTTTCCCTTTCCCAAGTCTGGTCTCTCTTGGTGAAGCCCTTGTCTTAGGATGGAACTGCAGAGCAGGACTGAGTCTCTGAAAGCCTCTGATCAGATGCTAAATACTGAGCTCTGTACTCAGGGAGTAGAATCCTACCTAAGGGAGCACAGACACCTCAAGGTCAGGGTCTGCACTCTCCATAGCACAAGACTACTGCCAGGAGTATCAATAAAGGATCTCTCTCTCTCTCACACACACACACACACACACACACACACACACACACACACACACACACACCTTTATTTGAGATTTTCAAAAGAGAAATGCTAGAAAAGGATTTATCCTTTTTAAAAGAAAAGAATAACAGGAATGGATCACAAAACCCCATGATTTCAAGGTAGAAAGTCATATTATACATGGATACATAAAGGCTGCAGTTTGCCTAAGAAAAGAGTTTGAGAACTGGGTCCAGACCCTCTTTCTTTCAGCGTCAAGGCAGAGTCAAGAGAAGCATGTCCTCACCTGACCCCATGCTCACAGGATATCACTCTGTCTCCCAACTCATCCACCCTATGAATCCCACAGAATCACTCAGCTGCTATGCTCCACCCCCACTCTTCCCTTCCACAACCACATATGACCCTTAATGCTGCCTCCATTTAACTTGCCTCCATTTATATTGAATATTGGCTCAGAGAACTCATCTCCAAAGTGTCCCAGTGGGTTGGCATCTTCTGTTTAAATACTCTCTTGACTGGAGAACACAGGCCTGCTCCTTTCAGCCTTGTCTTCTTAGCAGTTTTCTTGCAAGAGCTTGTCCTTTTCACCCTCTCAAAATGTTCTCCCTAAAGGATGTCTTTCTTTTCATCTTTCACAGGTTTTATCCTGGAGAAATCCTGAATCCTCTCATGTGACATATAAAAGTTTTTTAGTCTTCACTTTGTTCTTCAGGAGTTCCTCAGCTTAAGAGTCTCCAGAAGGGCAGATATCCCATTATGGTTGTAGGAAGAAGATGAGGAGGGGTTATTTCCAAGACATCTGAGGTACAGCTAAGAACTCATCTATGGGATAGCTTCACAATTACTTGATATTGATCAGGACACCCCAGGACCCCCTCCCTTCTTGAGCATTGATGATAAGCCAGAACAGTTGTATGAGGAAACCATCAATGCTGTGAAGCCCACTGTTCCAAGACCCAAATCAAGAGACTCCTTTAGGGCCAGTGAACTTGAAAATTCCCCATTTAGCAATGAAGAATTGTTTAATCTAGGAAACCTAGTCACTGATGAATGCCCCACAAAATCAAGCTTTTTGGTAGAACAAGGTATAGGGAAATAAAATTTGAAAGAGCATTCTGATAGTCAAAACTCCAACTTGAGGGAGACCCACAAAGCCACATTCTGACTGTGATCCTGAAAGTTCCCCTGACTTAGTTTTTTTTTTTAGGACTTCAAGCTCCAGTTCCCAGCTATGCACAGAAGAGATATGGCCACATCACAGGGTCCCTATGTCCAACATGAGGACAGAGGAAGTAGGCTGGGCCAAGAGAAGGAAAAGGCATCTAAGGTAAAGGAGTTCAATTAAATGCCATGACTTCTGACAGAAGGCAGGCCACCTTGGTATGTATAGGACAGACGCCTCTAGTCTCAAGACACTTAGAGCTGGTACAAGCCTGGTGGAGAGGCATTCTGTGTTTCAAGGAGTGTATCTAATATATGTAGTATATGTCAGATAATGATTAACAAGTTCTGTTACATGCAGGAATGAAAGGAGAACTGAACCATTAAACCTAAAAACTTGCTGACTTTAGTAATGTGCAGCCCATCAAATATCTATTGCCTTTGCATATGCTCACATGTATTTTCTTTCTTCCACAGCTAAATAAAAGCCACCATGTTTTATGCAGTGGCACTCTCCTCCCCTTGGATGGATGATCCCCTGACCCTGGCTATCTCTTGTTTCTTTTCTCATCCATGGCACCATTTTCATAGACCTAATTCCTAAACATTTACATTTGGTACCCAAACAAGGACCTGAAAAAGCAACTTTTCTTTCAGTCAGTGCAATCCTGGTTAGCAGTTTTCAAAAAAATAGGTAAGTTACATACTTGTGATCATCAGGGAAATGGGGAATCAGCAGTTGAACTTTGAAGAGTACTCTAGAGTATTAAAAACTTTATTTTTAAAGCACCAGTGTAACTGTTAAATCCTTGGCTTTGGAGGAAAATTTTTTGCTTGTACAGAAACATTGTTATTGGTTTCAGCCACAAGGGCAGAATATTTTAAATCTGAAACAATGGAAATTAATGATAAAAACCTTATGGTGAGCATATAAGAAGGGAGAGTACATTACTTTTCATGTTTGGTCTCTTTGCAACCTTATTACTCTGGCTCTTGAGCCTCTTCAAGCAGAATCTAGTGAGGCCTCCAAAAATGCAGAGGCAGAGGATTCTGTCCCTCATCAGCTTCAGGCTGATTTACATTTGTACGACAATGAATGTTCTGAAAGTGACAATCCAGAGCCTCATACAGAGGCTTGTGTTGCCGTGACTACCACAAGGGGTCACTATGGCACTTTTCAAGCTATTAATAACCCTTCACCTCCATCTGTCCATGTTACCCCTTCAGTTCCAGGTGCAGATGTTGATATGCCTAAAGAGACTTCCCTTAACCTGCCCTTTGCCCCAGCATTTAACCTGCAGTCAAGTTCCCTAAACCACTTTTTTGAGCCATCTGTAGATCCTCCTAAAGCATCTGTGAAAATTCCTTTACCACAGACTGCACTCATGAAAAGCATAGTACAAGTAAGTAAAGCAGGAGATCCTGAAGATTTGCAGCTTCTTTCAGGTCACAGAAACTTTTTTAACTGTGGAAAGGCTGGTCATTATAAAAAGATTGCAAAAAGCAGCCCTCTCCAACAGCACCACCTGTTCAAAATTCACAACGGATTAATGTTAATTTCACCCCACAAATTCTCAGCAAACTTATGCATGGCCACCAAGAGAAGTGCCGGCCTGGATTTTGCCACTACCAAAAATTAATACTTGAGAAACAAAATAAAGTCTATCTAAGCAATTCAGGAGCAAAAGAGACTAATCCAAAAAATTTAGTAAGATTAATATTAGAAAGATGCAGCATTAGTTGCAGGGGCATAACTATTCTGCCAAAGAGTTAACTAAAATAAGGAAAACATTCCAGCAGCAACTTTGTAAACCTCCTACTGCCTACATGATAAGGCTGTGGTATGATAGAGGCTAATAAAATTAAACCACTGAAAAAGTAAGAAAATTCAGCAATACGGTTTCCAGAAAAATTCTCAAAAGCATCAAAATCAAAGATGTATGTTTCTATTGATGTGTTGTAACCTGCTTTGTGTTTGTCTGTTTGTTCAATGTCAGTGTATATTTTGATACCTCCAGAAGGTAATATTAAGCTGATAAATGAAAATTATTATAAGAGCTCTATTCAAATGGCCAAAATTAATAAGCACTATATTAATAACTAAATATGGGTAATAATTTAAAATAATAAAAAGTTTTAATCAAATTAAATCATTATTCTAACAAGTTTGTTTAATGTTGAGGGTAATTGTATGCTGTCAGAAGTTTGTTTGGAAACAGTTTCCAAATTCATTGTGGTAACTTAAGTATGGAAGTTATATGGAATGTGCTTTTATTATTAAGGAAAAGAAAATAAATAAAATTATCCCAGGATAAAATGATTAGTTATTAAAACAAAGTTAAAATTTTATTCTTTCTCAAAGTTTCTCAAGTCATTAATCTGTTTCAGTAAAAGTTTACACAGAGTTTTTCTCCTGAGTAATCAGTATGCAAAAAAGAAAGTCTGTTTTATCAAAGTAGCTTCTTTTACTTTAACCTTATCGTTTCCTTGAAGAAACAAGTTTTATCACTTTTAAAAGAACATAATGTTCTAACCTGCTTTCTCAAAAAGTAGCATTTTATTTCAAACTGTTACAAATGATTTGATCTGTTACCTAGAAAAAGGTAAAATACTGAAAATAGTTAAGCTCATGTGATATAAGTTGAATGAACTATTTAAAACTGTTGTACAATTAAAAGAAATTTTCTAACCTTGTGACAATTAAAGTC
>JAQZBX010032544.1:0-26197 GCA_029593785.1 Cabassous unicinctus
CACCAATACCCACCATCACCCACCACCATCTCCTACCATCACCCACCATCACCCACCACCACCCACCACCATCACCCATCAACCTCCAAACAATCATCACCCCACCACTCTAGCATTTTGAGGAAACAGGGACCTTGGATATAAGACCATTTATCTACACTGCATAGTAAATTTGTCCTGATAGGACATTTAATAAATTGCCTCAGATAATAACAATAGTAATAATGGCTCATAACTTTAAGTGCTTACTATGTGCCAACGACCACTCAAAGTGCTTTTCATGCATTAACTCCTAATAACCTTATTCAGTAAGTGCCGTCATTATTCCTACTTTAAAGATGGGGAATCTGAAGCACAGAGAAGCTAAGGAACTTGCCTGAAGTTTTGCAGCTAATCAGTTTCACACCTGGGATGGAGCCGGGCCATCCGGCTCTGGAACCCATGCGCTTAACCACTCTGTCACACTGTCACCTCACAAAATAAATCTAAAGCACTTTAATGAAAAGCATTTATTAAGGTCACTAGGTCACTGGGGCACTAGCGCCATAAAGTAAAGCAGGAGGCTGAGTAGTTCACACTCTCACCTACTAATACTTGCCTGTCCACTGTACGCCAGGAGCTCAAGAAATGTATGATCCTCAGTAATAGTCAGGTATAGTGCTAACTGTGTACACACATTGTTTCCTTAATTTTCGCAAAAATCTCGAGAGGTAGGTAATCCCCATTTTACAGATGAGGAAATTGAGGTTCAAAGAGGATCTTGCCCAATAGTCATGCAGTAGACATACCTGAGAAGGACCCTATTCAGAGTCGTTTATCCAACACGTGCCAAATGTCATGCAAGGCACTGCAGATCCACAGCACTTGCATCCGATTCTCTCCTGTGCTCCCAGCATCCAGCATGGAGCCTGGCCAAGGGCAGCTTTCAATAATAAGTTGATGAATGAATGAATGAATGTATGCATGCATGCATGCATGCATGCAAGAAAGACGCTGTGTTTATACTTAAAACTGCAAAAACAACAGCCAACTCTCACTGGACATAGAGACCCTACTTGAAGTAGGCAGTGTGCTAATTCTAATATTGAAGTCACGGCTGTAGGTCTGGGCACAGAACTAGCTACCAGTTGGTAGAGATTCCACG
Source organism: Cabassous unicinctus (assembly GCA_029593785.1). Classification (NCBI taxonomy): domain Eukaryota; kingdom Metazoa; phylum Chordata; class Mammalia; order Cingulata; family Chlamyphoridae; genus Cabassous; species Cabassous unicinctus. The sequence goes on from JAQZBX010032544.1 coordinate 1,145, forward strand.
GAGACATTTTGCTGCGCTTCCTTCTGCCTGACCTACTTGAGCAGGAATGAGGGTTTGCAGACCCATCCCTTGGCACAATGCTGACTTGTAAAAGTAGCTGCTGCCCTTTGCAATTAGACATTCCAAGACCTCTATTCTGTGCCCTTAAAGATATACAGTGACCTAAGTGCTGATGTGGCCAAAGGACAAGGGAACTGGTGAAACTGTTCCTATTAAAATCAGGCCTGGGGGCAACCACTTATAACCAAGTGGAAGGCCTGGCCAGGTGCTGAGCTGTTCCTTACAGGATCACAGGCTTTCTCCACCTAAAAAGTTCTGATTTCCCTCACTCCTTCCTACACCAATCCTCGTGCCCCTTCCAACACACACACACACACACACACACACAGAGCACACTTTCTTATGAGAAAGCAACGATATCCATGGAAAACATTCAGCTATTTCCTACCCTGATAGGGGGTCTGTTTCTACCAGAATAGCAAACCCAGTGTCCTCTCTGCTGTACAAGGTTTTGGGTTTAAAATGCATATATAAAAAATAACTGTAAACTAGGCAGGGGCAGCAGGCTGCCTGTTGTCTTCTAATGCCTAGGAGACTCTTTTTGTATCACTTGTTCCTGGATTCACCGTACAAGGATGCTGTGGGGTATCAGCTGCAGAGCCTCTTCACAGGGACCCCAGTTGCATTGCTAACCGGAAAGACAAAAACTTGAACCATTTTTAGAACAAGAGTTAAGAGGAAATAAGAAAAATCGCCGCTGAGATCATTTAAACATAAGTTGGGAAATAGTTCCCTCTAGTGGTGAAAATGGGAATTTCAGGTCTGACCCTCTGCTGTTAAACCCATTTACCCACATCAAGTTCTCCAATGTCTGTAGGTTAATAAACTTTTTTGCGCCACGGACCATATCGGCAACCAGGTAATCAGGGCCCTTCCTCAAATTCATAAGGCAAAATACACAGACTTACAAAGAAATTTGAATTCAAGTGTTGAATTATTAAAGAAATAACTGTGTTATACTAATATATGTGCTCCTTTAACCCAGTAAATGGCAAGACTAAGTGGCAGGTCTAATGACCATAAATTCAAAATAGTAATGAGAATAAATGATAACTTGGGAAATTGGTGGCAACTGTAATATGATAAAAAAGAATAAATGGGATTTCTATAAGTGACAATTATGCGTTCTGCTAATACTACAAAGCTGGGTTTGCTGCCATTTCTAATTGAAGGAAATTCTAAATTTCATTTAGAGGCTAGTGAACATAAAGATCTGATCTTTTCCCAGTCTAGTTCATGAGTCCCTTGAATTGTTCCCACGGATCCCTTGGGGTTGGTGGAGCCCAGCTATTCTAATCTAGCTTAATGATTGAGGTTGAGCAGTTTCTCTGCATGAGGCAAGGAAGTTACCGATTTGGTAGCATCTCAGGAAAAAATGCTATTGCTACCTCCAGGGTGAGCGGGAATTGGGGCACCTGAGTTAAATGGCCACCCCAACACATTTAACGAAACTGAAGCAACACTGATCTAAAAACTCAGGAGCACCAGCTTCTGGCCGGGCTTGGCTCAACGTGCCAGTCGCGAATTTCAGCAAGATAAAGTCTAAATGAGCCTGAAACTCCTAGAAGGGCCAATAAAGCCACAAAGTCTCCACAATTGAGGGGAGAGCTGTGCTAGCATAATTACAACACCCACAGTGTTCGGGCAGCTCCGGGGCCGTCCGTGGCCACGATCTCTTCCAGGCAATCTAGCAATCTGAGGGGGATGTTATTACCTTCCTTTCACCAACGAGGAAACAGGCTTATGGAGGAAGCTGCTGGGGCCAGGATCGGAGCCGTCAGCCCGGTTCTGACACCCAAGTCGTTAACCCCTGCACAGCCCTGCCTCAATGGGAAAGACCCCCACCCCAGAAGGATCCCCAATGACACCGCTGCTCAGGGTGACAAGGTTGGAGGGGAGGCCGGTCCCAATCTCTGTCCTATCGGTGCCTCTGGGAAGGGGTCAGCTGAGCAAACCACTGAGCAACCAAAGACCCCGTGGCTGGAGTGCCCGGCCCACTTTCCACAAGCAATTCCACAGCGTAGGCAAGGTTGTCCCTCCTCCCTGCCGGGCGTCAGTCCCCAGCTCACAACCCGCCTGGTCGCTTTCTGTTGCCAACAAACTGATCTCCTGTCCCACCTCGGCAACTCCCCAAACATTGCCCTTTGTCTGAAACTCTCCACTGCCCAATGCACCCGTGCACGCACACCCCGTGCACGCACACCCCGTGCACGCACACCCCGTGCACGCACACCCCGTGCACGCACACCCCGTGCACGCACACCCCGTGCACGCACACCCCGTGCACGCACACCCCGTGCACGCACACCCCGTGCACGCACACCCCTACCCACAAGAGGAAGGAACACAGTGCTATCCCACTGACGGCACACTTTAGGTCCACCCTGGATTCCTGATGCCCCTGATCCCTCCTGGGCCATTATCACCACCTGTAAGTTCTCCCTCTGGCTGCAAACCCTGCGGAATGCTCGGTGTCTCCCCGACAAGCTCGCAGTGGTCTTCGCAGGACCAGCCCCCTCTGAGGCAGCGTGCACCTGGCTCAGCTCACTGAACCTCCCCCACAAAGCTTCCCCCACCCCCCAGGTGCATCCCAGGCCAACCCAACAAGGGCGGGCTGGGGGTTACCATGGACCTGGATGCTCTGAATCCCCTAATCTTGGGACCCAGGCACCCCAAGCCATTTGCCTGGAGTTTGAGAGTCCCTCAGGGTGCTTGGTTCCGAGACCCATCCCCATTTACTGGTCTGAGCGCCAGGGCCTGGTCTGGAGTCGCTAATACTGGCCTTTCTCTCTTTGGTTCCTCACCCGCTGGTAACCAGCCTTCACCAGGATCAGTGGCTGGGATGTGTGATGGTGAGGGTCTGTCAGATGGAGCTTGGGAGGGGGCGCACACTCGGGGGGTGTTTGTGAAGTCTCGAACTCTCTGAGAAGGACCCTCTGCACCCTCTCGCCCTGCAGGGTCAGCGCAGACACCTTCCGGCAGCCCTCCTTGCATCACGTGGGTTGCAGAGCCCTGGAGGCTCTAGAGCTCTGGGAAGTCGGCCTGAGCCTCTGAAGTGCCTTTATTCTGAGAAGCCAGGAAACCTGAGAGCCTGACCCTTGGGATTTCACTTGAAATTTCTTGGCCTCTAATCTGCTGCCTCTCAGGAATGGGCCCCAACAAGATTCTCCTACGCGGGACAAATGGGAGTGTCATCCCCCAAAACACACAGTTTCCCACAACTGGGGCAGCCCCTCTGCCCAGGTCCCGTGCGGCAGAGCCAGGTGGGGCCATTTTAGGAGTATTCTTGAATGCCACGACTCAGGCACCTCCCTTTCCATTAAGATTGTTTAAGGAATTTGGAGTCCTAAATGGGAGCCTTAAAAATCACCTTCCTAGCAATAGGGGACATTCTCCTGGGAATGGGAAAAGTAAACCTCCTCAGCACTGTCAAATAAGGCTACTTCTACCTCCTATCCATCCTGCAGACCCCCAAATCTGACCAGCGGGTGAAACCTTCAAACTCCTCTTTCAAACTCATTCTCCCAGACCCAGCAGAGCCTTTCTGAGAGCCCCTCTATTTGTGCTCAGCAATTCTCCAACGCAGACTCTGCTAATCTGTCAAAATGAGTGCAGCATTGTGTTGTCATCAGACTGTGAGTGCATAAATATCCTTTGCCACCCCAGAGATGTCCCAAAGGCAGTGGGTGGCTGTCACTTGAAGTGCAATAACCCAGGTACACGAGAAATAGCCATTTCTTTATTTTCCTGAGTTAATGTGTTTCTGACTCGGAAGCCCGTCCCACAGGGTGATGAGAAGTTCACTCTCCTTAATTACTGGCTCCCCACACAAACACCCAAGGTGGTGCCAGGTCCTGGGCCATAGTCCACACTGCCCAGCCTCATGGTCCCTTCTTAAATGGCAGATCCGCTGTTTTCCTGCCATGTTTAGAGCATGGCATCCTCTGGGAATGCTGGGAACCCCTATGCTAAAGAGTCATCCCTTCTGAGTTTTTACCACTTCCTTTGGCTCTTGGTCCCAGAAACTACAGCTTCTTTTCCCCAAAGCTCCAGCCATCAATCCCAGAGGAGAATATGCAAAGGGTTTAGCTACATGGCAGGAGCCAAAGACAGAGTGAGCGACAAGGAGAACACTCACCCACAAATTCACATCTGAATACAGTATTTACCCTCAAACCTTTCTATTGTTATTCCTAGCTCAATTTCCCTGTCTCCTCCTGGAATATAGATTCCTTGAGGGTATGGTTGTATCCCCAGCACCTAGAATAATAAGTTGTCTCTCAATACATACTTTTTTTATAGATTATTTTTTAGAGCAGTTTTAGGTTTACAGAAAATTGAGCAGAAAGTACATACCTGCTTTTCGTGCACACAGTTCCACCCTATTATTAACATCTGATATTAGTGTGGTACATTTTTTACAATTGAACCAATACCGATATATTATTATAAATTAAAGCTCACAGTTTACCTTAGAATTCAGTCTTCTTGTTTGTGGTAGGTTAAATTATGTATCCCAGAATAACGTTCTTAATTTTAATTCATTCCTGTGGGTTTTGAAGATGTTATTTGCTGTTAAAGTGGGGCCAACTGAATCAGGTTGGGATTTAAATCAGATTACTGGAATCCTATATAAGTAGAATGAAATTCAGAGAGAGAGAGAGAAAGCTATAGGGAGGAGTGGAAGGTAGAAGTAAATGAAACCCAGAGGAGAAAGGAGAAGAAATTGCCATGTGTATTGCCATGTGACAGAAAACCCAAGGAGCCATGGATTACCAACAGCCATCCCTAGATTGCTACAAACTTTGGGGAGAAAGTATCACTTTGCTGCTTCCTCAGTTTTGGACATCTAGCCTCAAAACCATGAGCCAAAAAAATCCTGTTGTTTAAGCCAACCTACTGTATGGTATTTGTTTAAGCAGCTGGCAAACTGATACACTGTTGTACAGTTCTGTAGGTTTTCACAAATGCATAAAGTCATTTCTATCTTTACAGCAGCGTAACAGGATAGTTTCCTTTCCCTAAAAATGCCTATTCATCCCCTCCCCACCACTGCTACCTCAACCACTGATATTTTTATATCTCTATAGTTTTGCCTTTTGCAGAATGTCATATAGTTGGAATCATATACCATGTAGCTTTTTCAGATGGTTTCTTTCACTTAAGCAAGCATTCAAGGCTCCTCCATGACTTTTTATAGCTTGATAATTCCTTTCTTTTTACCACTAAATAACATTCCATTTTGCGGATGCACTGCAGTTTGTTTATCCGTTCACCTATGAGGGTCATCTTGGTTGCTTCCAGTTTGGGACAATTGTGAATAAAGCTGCTAAAAACATTTGTGGGCAGGTTTTTGTGCGGACATGAGTTTTCAACTCACGCGGATAAATACCTCACAGTGGGATTGCTGGAATGTATAAGCCAAAAGCCAATGTCTAACTTTGTAAGAAACTGCCAGACTGTCTTCCAAAGTGGCTGCACCATTTTGCATTCCCACCAGCAATGACTGAGAAATCCTGGTGCTCCACGTCCTTGCCAGCATCCGGTGTTGTCAATGTTTGGGATTTTAGCCATTCTAATAGGTGTGCAGTGGTTTCTCGTTGTTTTAATTCACAATCCCCTAATGACATACGATGTTGAGCATTTTTTAATATGCTCATTTGCCATTTGTATATCTTCTTTGGTGAGGTAGCTTTTGCCCATTTTTCAAATTATGTTATTTGGTTTTCTTATTGTTGTTTAAGAGTTCTTTGTATATTTTGGATACAAGTTCCTTATCAGATATGTGTTTTGCGAACATTTTCTCCCAGCCTGTGGCTTGTTTTTTCATTCTCCTAACAGCATCTTTCACAGAATAGAAGTTTTTAATTTTAATGAAGTCTAACATCAATTTTTTCTTTCATAAATCGTGCTATTGGTGCTGTATCTAAAAACTCATTGCCAAACCCAAGGTCATGTAGATATTCTCTTATCTTCTACAAGTTTTATAGTTTTGCATTTTACATTTAGTTCTATGATCCACCTTGATTTAACTTTTGTGAAAACTATAGAGTCAGTGTCTAGATTTACTTTTTGGTATATGGATGCCCCATTGTTTCAGCACCGTTTGTTGAAAAGAGTATCCTTTCTCCATTGAATGACCTTTACTCCATTATCAAAGAACAACTGACTTTATTTGTGGGTCAATTTCTGGGCTCTCTATTTTGTTTCATTGATCTATTTGTCATTCTTTCACCAATTTATCCATTCTCGATTATTGTAGCTTTATAATAAGTGTTGAAATTGGATAATATCAGTCCCTTGCCTTTCCATTTAAACTTTAAATCAGATTGTCGATATCCACAAAATAACTTGCGGGGATTTTGATTGGTATTGCATTGAATCCATTAGCATGCCTTGTAATTTTTTGTTGTAAGTCAGACATGATGCATCAGGTATTAGAAACTGAGGTAAGTAGACCTTTAGTGTGAAATTTTATCTGGCTAGGAGTTAGCCTGTGTTTAATATCTACTGGAGCTGTAGGTATCAGAGGCTTCAAGTTCTTATTTTTGTCTCCTCTATTGTCTTTGGATTTCCCTAGAAATGCCTTCTCAAATGGAGTCTGTCTTTTAGCTCTCTCAGTTGTAATCCACTGAGGTTACCCTGGACTCTTGATGTGCTGGTAAGGTATTGGGGAGGGGAAGTGTTCTATAATATTATAATTAATTATCTGGGTTTTTTGTGTGTTTTTTTTGTTTGTTTTTTTTGTTTTGCGTTGCTTTGTTTTTCTGGTGAGCCAGAGCCCCTGGATGTGACCTTCAGAAGAGTTTCTTAGCCTCTTTTTTCTTCCTTATGTGAGACAGGAAGGCTAGAGGGAGCTGGAGTTGCTAATTGCCCTAACCCAGGTCATATAAAGCTTTGGTAAAGTAGTTTCCCTTGAAGGCTGGTTCATTACACAGAAGAGAAGGAAGAACAGAAAGCCCTGGGTATATTCCAAAATGGTTGCTATTCCCCTTCCCCTGCCAGAAGCATCCAGTCTTCACAGGGAAAACCCAGGAAGGCTCCTGGAGGTAAAACTCACAAAAGTCCACGGCCCTTTTAGATAGGCACCCCCAGAATTTTTAACTCTCAAGCTAGTCCACACTGAGCCTCCAGCAATTCATCAACTACTGTTCCTTCCGGTACTGGCTCCCGGTGACCACTTCTGCTCCTGGGCATTTCCTCCCAGCAAACTGTGAATCTCTGTATCCACCTGTCTCTCCAGTTTTTAGGGCAGAGGTTTACCCTGTCTGTAACTTCAGTTCTCTAAGAAGAGTTGTTTTGATGACTGGGGATAAAAGAAATGGATGGAGGATGGAAGGGTGGGAAGAATGAGAGCAAATGCCCGCCTGTAAAATAAAAACTCCAAGAAACAGGAGAAGCTTTATCGTCTCAGTGAGCTCTCACTCCTTCACATGCCAGCCCCAGCACTCAACTCCTCAGTGCCATTTCCCTTCCTGTAAAAAGGGATGAGATTAGCACCACCTCACAGGTGGCTGCTTGGCTCAAATGAGTTAATGAATTTAAAATGCCTAGAAGAGAACCTGGAATATGACGAGCATTTGATAAATGTTAGCTATTTTTCGCAGCAGCAGCACCCAAGAGGAAGATGTTTGTCATTACAGTGGTTTGGATCAGAGGCAAAAGGCTGATAGAGACTCAGTTCAGCTACTTGACAGCCACATGACCCTAGACAAGATGCTCAACTTCTCTACAGCTAGGCTGACTCCTCTGTTTAGAATGGGTAAGAATAAAAACAATACCATGCGAATATTCTCGCTGTCCTGATCTTGTGATAATCAGGGTAGGCTAAACATTTGCTATATTAGAAACCATGCATGAGTCCCCAGACCTAGTTTTTCTCCTTAAGTCTGGTTTTTGGAATGCTGGTGATAAACCAAGCCTGATTTATTACATGACCATCCTGTATGGGAAATGACTGTAACTCTAGGTATCTTTGGTCAACCTTAAGGGATATAGCAGGGGGGCGTTTGTGGCTCAAATGGTTGGGCATCCGTGTGCACTGCCAGGCCCCACGGAGCCACGCAGCAAGATGATGACGTAACAGGAGAGTGACACAAGGGAGAGCCAAGACGAGATGCGCTGAAAAACCAGGAACTAAGGTGGCGCAGGCGGTAGGACGCCTCTCTCCCACATCAGAGTTTCCGAGGATCAAATCCTGGTGAAGACAGAAGGCGAAGAATGAGAAGAGAGGGCAGGAAGCGGACACAGAGAATTGCCCAGCGAATGGACACAAAAACAGCAAAAATGGGGAGGCGGGATAAAAATGGATAAAAGTAAATAAACTAAATAATAATAATAGGGTGGGTTGGGGGGGAAATATAGCAAATGTAAGGTATGGACCATAGTTAGTACTGTAGTAATATTTTGATGATATTCTTTCATAATTTCTAACAAATGTTTCACAACAATGCAGGGTGTTGGTGGTGGAGTGATGTATGGGAGCCCTGTATGATGTTATGCATGTTGCATTTATTTATGTTTGTTCATGTATGAATGATATACTTCAATAAAAATTTTTTAAAAATACCGATTTCATAAGGTTCTTATGACTCAATGAATTATTATTTAAAGATTCAGCATAATGATTAGAACTAGTAGGTACGTAGTTGATGTTCAGTAAGCCACTATTATATGAAATAGAGCTGCTGCTCTGATATCACTTAAAAAGAGCAGCCACTGACTAGAGAGGGAAATGGAGATGAGTAAAGATTACATCCAAACATAAAAAGTGAAGACCACATTTAAAAATGCTTTGAAAATGTGTGGCAGAATGAATGCTACAGGAAAACAAATTCTGAACTAGAAGACTAATTCAAGAAACACTCCCAGAATTTAGAAAAGGTTTGAAGATTAAAATAACAATTGGAAAAAAAACAGAGGCTACCATTATTGTACATCTATTATCAGCTGGATACACAAAAAACATATATGGATGAGGTGATGAAAAGTTTTGGAAATAGTGGTGATCATAACACAACATGGTGAATGTAACTAATGCTACTGTGTTGTACACTTAAAATGGTTAAAATGGAAATTTTTAAGTTAAATATATTTTACCACAATAAGCCTTTTTTTATAAAGCATATAAGGAGATCCAGAATTCATAATATGAATTCCAGGTAATCAACAAACACAGGGAAGAGAAGGAATATGTTCTCTAAGCTTAATAAAGACGAATATTTATTTCAAAATGTTCATCCATCATCAGGTAATTTTCCTAAAAATAAACCTTTGCTTGGAGAAAAATCTGAATTTTAATATTTAAGGCTTTTGTGCAAGATTACCTGTAAAGACACCAATGTTGATAGTGGCCTTATACACTATTGCCAAATGTTGGAAGCACCCTAAGTGTCCATCAACAGATGAATGGATAAGCAAATTGTGGTACATACATACAATGGAATGTTACTCAGCTGTAAGAAGGAATGCAGTATTAACACATGGGATAACATGGATGAATCTTGAAGACCTTATGTTGAGTGAAGTAAGCCAGACACTGAAGGACAAATATTACATGACCTCACTGATAAGACTTAAGCAAATTGAGCAGACTTACAGAGCTAGAGTCTGGAAGATAGGGTATCAGGAGACGGGAAGGGAGTAGAAGGTGGTAAGCCAATGGTCAATACGGGCAACACCTATGATAAGGTGGAAGGGGGTGGTTGGGCAGTGGATGGGGGTGATTGTGGTGCAGTGATGTGATTGGGTTCAGTGGTGCTGGAATCTGAGGGGGAGTTTGGTGGGGGGGTTGGGTTGGACTATCCATGGAACTGGGGGGAGGGCTGAAGGACCAGGTGAACTCTGGGGCTTTGTAGGTCTGGGGTTAAAACTACAACGGTGAGAATGTTCTTCTGGCAGGGGAGAGTTACTGGTGCAGGGCAGAGGAGGTGGGGGGTATGCGGGATAGGGTGCACCTGGGGCAGGCTTCTATGGAATATGAAAGTGTTCATCTTGTCATAGTGTGTTATCTCAGTGGGTGGAACCCACACAATAAACGAGAATATTTAACTCCCATCCTGGGGAGTCCTGCTATGTTCTCAATTAGAGGGGCAAGAATCTCTTGAGAACATAGGTAGTCCCTAATAAAACAGGCCAATATGTCAAGCCCTTAATATTATTGTATGTAGCTATGAACCTTATTCTTCAAAAATTGAACCAGTGGTTACCATAGGTTCCAAAGTGGGGGGTGGGGGTGGAGGAGGGAGAATAGAATAGATGGAACATAGGGCATTTTTAGGGCACTGGAATTGTTCTGCACGATCTTGCAATCATGGATACAAGCCATTTTAAATTTTGTCAAAACCTATAAAAGTATACAGTGCAAAATGTAAACCATTAACCACAGTTAGTAGCAATGCTTCAATATTTGTACATCAATTTTAACAAATGTACCATACTTATGTAAATGTTATTAATAGGGGAGATTGGGAGAGGAGGGGTTTGGGTATATGGAAATCCCCTTTATTTTGTGTGAATTTTCTGTAACCTAAAACTTCTTTGAAGATAAAGTGAAAAAAATAAGACACTGGGGGAACATACGGATTTTATGGTGATGAAAGACACAAAGAAAAAATTTTTTATTTTTTTATTACTATTTTATTTTATTATTTATTTTTTAGCTTTGTTTTTGTTGAGGTTTTGGATTGCAGAAGAGTCACAACTGTGGGAGGGGATCACTGGTGCGGGGTGTTGTTGATGGGGGGATATGTGTGGAGGGGTATACTTGAGGCATGACTCTATGGCATATGAATCTGTTCAAGTGGTCATGAGGTGTTGTCTCATGCAATACTGAAAGAATATTGAATTCTGATCCTGAGAAGTCCTGCTGCATTCTCTAATAGAGCAGCAAGAATCCCCTGAATACATGGACAGTGCCTGGCAAAGACAGACTCATAAGCCAGGCCCTTGATATTGATGGTTTTACTTATGAACCTTGTTCTTGTGAAATTGAAACTTAGCCTAGTATTATAAATGGCCTAAGAGTTACCTCCTGAAAGCCTCCTTGTTGCTCAAATGTGGCTACTCTCTAAGCCAAACTCAGCATATAAACATACTACCTTTCCCCCTGGCACAGGAAATGCCTCCTGGGGATGAGCCTCCCTGGCTGGCACCAAGGGATTATTATCAATGTCAATTAGCAAAGCATTTGGAAAAAGACCTTGACCAAAAGGGGGAAATATTAAATACAAATGAGTTATTATGGCTAAGAGATTTCAAAGTGAGATGGGAGGTCATTCCAGAGGTTATGCTTATGCCTGTCTCAGGAGGATCTCATTAACTGTCACAGTAAACAGTGCCTCAAACAGGGGTGCTCCTGAGGGCTCTAGAGACATCGAGACACTATAGGCAGGGCAGACAATCTCAGGAATTCGACACCTTGTCAGTAAGCCTTACTTTGGAATACATCCTCTCCAATGTAACAGAGTTAGACTCATTTATAATTTCCTTACACATGGCTCTTCTGCCCCTTTTTTATGAACCTATAATTAGCACTATATTCATTAAATATATGTCCCAGAGACTTAAATCTTCAGACTGTTCATATGCCAGTTGAGCCTTGAATTTCAGAACATTTGCAACACCTACTTTCCAGTTCATTGGACTCACCCAGGACAATAAAAGGATGATAATGGACAATGCCCATGCCAAAAAACAGAAAGTTACCTACAACTGCAAGCAAGACAGTTCCATCCATCTGCCCCATAGGATCAAAGGCCCCTCTCAATCAGAAACAGAGCAGGCATCACCATCCCCAAATCCTCAAGATTGAGGAATGAACAAACCTAAGGGGGAGTGCAACTATGGACTAAAGTAGACATTATTATTCTAGCAATGGAAGATCTTGTAACATTGATATAAAGGTGAGGGAAGAATAGGTGTAACAGGGGGCATTTTGGGGATATTGGAATTGTCCTCTATGACACTGCAATAACAGATACAGACCATAATACATTTTGTCAAAACCTATACAGTGTCAAGTGTAAACTATAATGTAAACTATAGACCATAGTTAGTAGCAATGCTTCAATATGTGTTCATCAATTGTAACAAATGTCCTACACTAATAAAAGATGATGTTAATGGGGAAAAGTGTGGGAGGGGTGGGGGTGGGGTATATGGGAATCTCCCTATATTTTTCATGTAACATTTATGTAATCTAAAGCTTCTTTCAAAATAAAAATAAAGGGAAGTGGATGTGGCTCAAGTGATTGGGCTCCCACCTACCACATGGGAGGTCCCCAGTCCGGTTCCCAGTGCCTCCTGGAAAGGACAAGCAAGACGGTGAGCTGATGCAACAAGATGATGCAACAAGAGACATGGGGAGGAAAACATAATGAGAGACACAGCAAAGCAGGAAGTGGAAGTGGCTCAAGTGATTAGACACCTCCCTCCCACATGGAAGGTCCTGGGTTCGGTTCCCAGTGCCTCCTGAAAAATGAAGACGAGCACACAACAAACAGACACAGCAAGTGCAAACAATGAGGGGGTGGGGAGAAATAAGTAAAATAAATCTAAAAAAAATAAAAATAAAATTATCTGTAAGGGGGAAAAATCTAACAGCAGACATCTCTCCCACAACACTTTGGTCTAAGTTTTAAAGGGCCTTCCTTAGTGCAAAATGTCCTCACAAAGTTCCCAACTTCAATCTCACTTCCTTCTACATTGAATTTCCCTTGTGAAAACTCCATATAATGGTAAAGAGAGAATAATAAAAGACCCTTTTTGAGAAAGCAATATATGAAAGAAGAAAGTGACTCTTCCTTTAAAAAGCCAGCAAGGTCAGGTCGAGTCCTTCTCATGCTGCCATCTCCCTTCCTCCCTCTTCTGCCTCCCTTGTCCACTTTTAAGGACCTCGATTATCTGGCCCACCCAGATAATCCAGGATAAACTCCGTATTTTAAAACCAACTGCCTAGCATTCTTAATTCCTCTTTGCCACATAACCTAACAAGTTCACAGGTTCTGGGGTTTAAGATGTAGATGTCTTTGGGAGACCATTATCTTGCCCACACATTGTCAAAAGAAAATTAAATGCAGTTATGCTCTGTTCCCTCTCTTAGGTGCAGCTATTTCCTATGATTCACTGTTAAATGTGTTCTCATGGAAAATTCTTTAAGTATCAGTGTAAACGCAAATGTCAAATAGTACATCTTTGGATAATTATGAAAAATTACAAAGCATAGTGGGATTAGAGATTAGTGATGATTCAACACGTGACTAGTGTTGTTAACAATGTCAGGTGTAGCTGAACTTAGAATTAATAGACTGCCAGCTAAAAACGCGGTCCTTGGTCTCCATGAAAGAAGAAAAGACCAGCACAGATTTTGATTTTAGATGCAACTGTCACAATTCACTATACCCCTTCCACAGAGGGTCACAACTCCCTGCTTCTGGGAGTTGATAAGCGTAAACACCACCTGAACTGTGTGTGGACTGGCAGCGAGACAGTCTCTGAGGAGGGGAATTGGGTCATTGAGGGACAGGGGCAGGATGGACACTTTTTACCACATACCTTTTTATTATAACTTTTGAATTTTATACCATTTATATGTGTTACCTACTCAAAAAGTAAACTAGTTTTTAAAAGTATATATTATGCAGCCAAGTCTATTGTGGTGAGCTAGTGGAGGATGAAGGGGCCATTCTTCTTCACCCCATTTCTTCCAGGTTCCAGTGGAGAAAGGAGACATTGGTCCCTTTAGCGATCCCTTCTCTGGAATCACTGGTGCTTACTGGCAACAGAGAAGCCCGTAAGGCTAGAGGTGCTGAGAGATAAATGTAAGAGAGATAGAAAGACCAAACCTCCTAAATGTCAGAGGCTACTGTGAGAAATGCAAAGGTCAAAATTATAATCAAGAGAAGATACATCATGTAAAAATAATAATGCATTAAAATGAGTCTAGGGAGTGGATGTGGCTCAAGCAGTTGAGCTCCCACCTCACACATGGGAGGTCCTGGGTTCGGTTCCCCGTGCCTCCTGAAAACAAATACAAACAAGTAAAACAAATGAAAAAAAAAAAACAACTCAGGGAAGCTGATGTGGCTCAGTGGTCGAGTGCCGGCTTCCCACATACGAGGTCCTGAGTTCAATGCTTGTCCCCAGTGGCTAAAAATAATAATAATAATGAGTCTAAACACTGTGTATATTTTAAGAGACTGAAGATTTGGCTGAGGATGAGAAGGAAGAAAACAGAGTACTAATGCTTTCAAAAATTGTAGGTAATCACGAGTGTTTCAAATCACTAGAAAAGATAAAACATAATCCAAGCAATGAAAGGCAGGAAAACAGAATCACAAATTATCTGTATCAAACAAAATGGTAGAAGAACATATAAACTATCACTTTAACAACACTGTAAATTGGTTAAACTTCCCTAATAGATCACACACGCAAAAAAGGTCAGATTGAGTCAAACAACCAAATCTAAAACATCTAAAACTAAGGCGCATATAATAAAAGTTAGACAATCTGTTACTGCAAACAAAATGAAAGGGTGGTGATATTAATACCTTGCAAGGTGAAAAAGGAAGAGAGTCATTTCATGTTTACAATAAATGTATAACTGACATGAATCCAAATCGCACGACTTCAAAATCTGTAAAGGTTAAATAACAGCTAAAATTACAGGAAAATGAAAAGAAACACAATGGCAATGGGAGACTTCAACCAATAGACCTGTAACACTTGGTAATTGTTAGTTGCAAGGAAGTTTAACAACTTTTAAGCAAAAAGGAAGGCTGTCAGGGGCCACAGAACTTACAGAAGCCAGGGTCCCTTGCAGGCAGGAATGCTGACGAGCAGAAAAGGAGACACCATGGGAGTCCCAGGGCCTGATTACCTCAATGGCAAGACTAGTGAGTGGGCAAAGACATTGGCAACAGCCTGCAGCTCAGTGGCCTGCCACTCGCTGGTGTGCAGGCTCTGAGTTAATACCCTTGGGATGCTCAGATCTACTCAAAGGCAGTTCCTAAACCATTCCTGCCCTGTGGTGGTAAATGCTAAAGTAACTGAAACATGCAAAGCTTCTGGGTCACCTTTCATTTAGGCCGCAGCAGAACCCAAATTCTAGGGATGGTCCCTCGGATCCCCATCATTCTCATTGCATGGTTCCCAAGCCCCTCAGTGGGAACTCTAAACTATCCTACATAGATGCCAGACAAATGGAAGCAAAAAATGAAAAATTTAACCATGCCCAATTGTAATATACTTAGAATATATATAATAGGGTATCTGATGTTGATTCGTCTTGGAGATAGCTTGTTCATCTTCAGCAAATTTGAAAGATATAAAAATCAACACATTCTCTGATAAAACTGGGCTACAGAAAGCCAGTTGCATCTGACCTTAAAACATGGGACAGCTAGTAAGAAAATAAAAATATATGAACACATTTCACAATCCCTCCTCACCTGATCAACTAAGACTACAATCTTGCTGATCATTTCCAAAACATAACCCCCAAAAATGGCACTTAAGGAAGAAATGATTCATGTGAAAGGACCAGGGCAAACCATAAATAATGAAAAACATGGCTCATCCATATAAATTATAGGGCTGACAGCTATAAGAAAACATTTAAACAACATTGTCTCGTGCATTAAGTCAACACGCGTCATGCATTTAGTCAAAGTGGGTGTTTTGTTAATTTCCCGACCCACCATTTGTCAAATAAATTGTGGAAGCTATGAAACCTTAAATAAGAATTCATACTCCAAGGAAGTAAGAATCTTTCAATTTTTATTTCTAGGATACATTCATCTGGAACCTTTTTGTTTCTTTACAATTCTCCCCCTAAGAGAAATGAATACAATAAAAATATAATCCAACTACCAGCAATGCTTGTAACCAGAAAAGAATCTAAAATCTCTGGTGTGATAATATAGGATTTTTTTAAAAAATATAAACTTCATACCAGAAATAAAGCCTGAATATTCTCTTTTTCTTTAAAAATATAATTTTCCTTCTTTGTTCCTCCATGTAAATCTTATAATCAACCATTTAGTTCTAAAGTCTATTTTTAAGTCAGCAATCATAACACTCTAGCACTGTTTTTTTCCTACTTCTGAAATGTCAATCAACCAATAATTGCAGAAGTCTTAAAACCGAGATACCACTAGGCTGTATCAAGAACTAGACAAATTCTTCAAGAAATACTGACCATTAAAAAAAAAGCATTTCCCCATTAGCAAACTGAAATCTATTTTACAAACTGTATTTTACGTTTATCATGAAATTAGAAAATGTGTAGAAAGCACTTTTGCAAACTGTAAAGCTCTAACGGAAAACATTTTTAAAAACTGTTTTAATTGGAAAGGCTGACTTGGATGTTCGGAATGTCAGGGACAAAGGCTCTGTGAAATGTTTGTTTTTTTTTCTGTAACTGCTTAGATTGGGAGATTATAAATTGCAAAGAAGTCGAGGTTATGGATACAGGGACGCTTTACAATGATTGACTGGTTTGCAGCAACATAAATAAAAACTAAGGGGCATAAGAGAAACTCTCTTTAGATCAATACTTTACAGCAGACTGAGAAGTTGGGCCCTATGTCTCCAACTAGGAATAAGAAGTAAGAGAAGCTGGACAATTTTCTCCCCCCCTTCTGACAAGGTCCTCAATGCAGAGCTTCATTATTTGAAGTAGAGTCCATTTTACAATAGTATTACAAAGCCCAACAGAAATGGCCTGGAGATGGTTTCCTTTCTTTAGTTTAGGAAGATCATCAAAAAACCATAATAAAAATATGGGTACAAAATACCCGAACCACAGAATAACACCTTCCTCCTACCACCAAATAAACATCATGATCTTTAACAGCTCTTTCAGGGTATTTTGTGGCATATGGAAAGTTAAGTAAAGGATAAAAAAACAAGTTCAGTAACAAAAACAATCCCAGTGAGGGTTTCCTTCTCCTTTACTAGGATGTAAAATAGACATAAGGGAAGCTTTTATCCATGAATCATCTTATTAAAACTAGATAGGCCTATGGAGATAGGCCCTAGCAATGAAAGGTTGCAGAAACCTGGTTATTTGTACCTAGGCACAGGTCATCAAAAGAAAGTATCCTTACCTATTAAAGGGATGAGCAAACTGACAAGAGGCAATAGATATGAGACACAGCACCAAAAAAAAAAAGGCTTTGCTAACAGAGTTGAGCAAGTCAGGTGTGCTGGAAGAGGCTGCCACAGGAGGCTATAGTCTCTTCCCTAGAGTTCCTGAACAATCTTCCTGCGGCTCTCCATGAGATGGGCTAAATGTTCTTACAATTTCTCATTTGGCCTTCTGAGGCAGCTACCCTTTTCTTTAGTGCCCTCTTTCCCCAAGAGAATATTCAGGCCAATTTTGTTTCTGTTTTTTTTTTTTTTTTTCTTCTTCTGCATTAGTAAGAATTCTAAACTAGCAATTTGGAATACCTCAAACTCTCATTGAGTGTCTTATGTTAGTATTTGATATCTTGAGTAATAAAAATGTAGAATGCAAATGCCATTTACATAAGAATCAAACAAGCCTATGTCATTCTTTGATGAATCCACATTAAAACTTAGCAATGACAAGTAAAACACTTTTTGCCAAGATTTAACCATTGGACTTAAAATCAATTTCAATATTCCACATTATCAAAGGTCTTTTATGTTGAAGTAACATGCCTTCAAGTGTTCTACATACAACAAAATAAGATTTTTTAAAATATACATATATTTTTAAACCAATTCATTCCCTTTTACAATCATACCTTCAGTCTAACATTTGAAATATAAACCCAAACTGTTGATGAAAACAGTGAACCAAGTGACAGTGTCATTTAAACTAAACAATAACGCAATAGGTCAACATTAAAACTCAAAAAATAAACATAAATAGAATCATTGGAAATCTGTTCATATCCCTAATGTGTTCACAAATGAACCTCACAAGAACAGATCCAACTGCGATGTTAGACAATTCACTCCTTTCTCATTTTCTCATTCCATGATGCATGTCATCACTATTTTTACTGAGGTTTATACAGTGATTAGATATCCTAACAGCAGCAATTAATGTTAAACACACAGCCTATTCCAGAATCAGCATATGCTCCCAACAATTGTTTTGCGTGCTCCCTGAATTATAAATAGTCCAATCTTTTAGTAGCATAAAAGTAAAAGGCTTGAGATCTACTCATACACATTGTGCATTAAATGTTAGTAAGTTAAGACAGTTAGGTGGAAGAAAGGAATAGAAGGATATAGCTAAATTTTCTTCAAACAATTCCATCACATTAGACAGTATTGTCAATAACATTTGTTTTAACCAGATTATGAGGGGAAAAAAAAAATGAAAAAATTATTACCAGAATTTCTATCAATTTCTTGGAGAAACTAGGAAAAAAAAAAAAACATTAAATATACATACTAATTTGTATATTTATTTGAAGAATCTTTGGTAGCAATTGTATGTTTCTTCCACATCATGGAACTTTTTAAAAGAAATGTCTAAATTAATTTACTAATCATATGAAAGATAAATTATTGTACTATTCTTTTGGTTTTCCTATAAAATGACCTTGACCCTGACTACTGACTTGTACTACTCATGCACTTAAATACAGTATCCATTTAACTTACGTACATACAAAATGAGAGGCTAATGCTGGAAAGAAATTAGAAAGTAATGAGAATCAATGACAAAACATAACAATGACAACTGTTCTTAAGTAATTTATTTTTAAATTATAAGGTTTACAATGCCTTGTTTATGTAAAATAGTATAATAGAAATTAAACCAAATCAATAAACAAAAAAGAGAAAGAAACCTTAGTTTTCTTGAATATATCAGTAATTAAACCATTATTATAAGTATGTGATATCCCAACCACATCTTATGTAAAAAGTTTAATAGCTTCAAACATTTCACTTGTGGGTTTAATTTCTCGTTTTCAACTTTTATGAACATAGTATAATTTATTTCAAACCCTATTATACCTAGTTTTTATACTGCAACAGCAGCAGTTCTCACTCACATGTGCAATCAAATATGAAACTGGGGCATGGCTTTTAACTTTTAGCCACAGACAGAAATTATACACTGCATTCAGTACAGTAGAGTACATTATATTAACCAGAGCATGGAGTTTAATACACTTATTGCAGGGTTGGTATTTCTTTCCCTTTGAACTGAACCAGCTGAGCTTCTGGGCAGACATTACTGCTGTGGATAGTAAGGCTGCTGTGGGGGCTGAGGGTAAGGGTATGAAGGCTGCTGGGGTCCTGGATATGGAGACTGTCCGGGGCTCTGGTGATACACTGGTGGATATGGCATGTTATACTGGCCGTATGCATAAGGATTATAGCCCATGGGCATGGGCATTTGGCAATACCTGATGGGAAGAAGAGAACAACAACAAAAAAAATGGATTGGTAAATCAAATACTATAAAGTGAAACATACTTATTCTAAAACCAATTTTTTTTAAAAAAGAAAGCTGTCTTTCTGTATTTAGAGAACAGTGAAGAGCAAAGAGAGATGTTTCAAGGTAATTGTTAAAGAAAAGCATTCTTACCCTGTTATTAATTGAAATGAAAGCATAGAAAATGTTTAGTACTACCCAGAAAATAATATTTTTGAAGGAAATAAGACTAAATATTCAACTATCCACAAGGAATGAAAATGGAGATCCTTCATTTTAATGTGACAAAATTAATCATGTAAACACATTCCTGGTCCACAAGATTCAGAATTGACTGAAATGTGCATAAATTTACTATTTACAAAGTTCTAAGATTTGGAAGACAGAACATACTAAGTAAAGTTTGGGGCACATCTTAAAAGGTAGTGAAATGCTTAGTATTTTAAGATGGGGGGCTGGGAAATGGCTATTCAACTATTCAAATAAGTGAATTTAACAACAGTTTTAATTCTGGATAAGCTGGCAATGTAGGTTATTCATTTATAGCATCTCCATCTAGAAAAGGAGGGACCTTGTTTTTAAAAGGTTAACCAGAGCTAGAAATAACATTTGCCAAATCACTAGGAAATACAGTGCTTCAGCCTTACCCGGGGTATCCTGGATAGGTTGGATAGGGAGGTCCCTGGGCCTGTGGGGGAGGGCCTGAACCAGGGGTCTGCGACGGAGCTGATGCAGTAGTGCCAGGCCCCACTGCAGCCGGAGCAGTAGCAGAAGGAGCTCGGTTTGCTGGAAACACTGGAGGTGGAGGCCGGGCCGGGGGCTGGGGTTTTGTAGGCTATAAGAGAAAGTTAACATTGACTACAAATGTTTCATGTTTCTCTCAATTTGTTATTAACTAAAAGAAATGAGGACATATGAAAA
The DNA here is from genome assembly GCA_029593785.1 of Cabassous unicinctus. NCBI lineage: Eukaryota > Metazoa > Chordata > Mammalia > Cingulata > Chlamyphoridae > Cabassous > Cabassous unicinctus. The sequence continues at coordinate 21,552 of JAQZBX010032544.1, forward strand.
ACTCTAAAGTCTAACCAAATATTCATCACAGTTGATGAATAACTTTCCAGTTGTGGATACTCCATAACCACTGTTCTTGTCCTGATGTCAAATATTTATTCATTTACTGCACATTACTGCTACCACTAGTGATTGGATATTTGAGGTGGGAAATTTATTACTACCTGTGGCAGTTTGATATTATTTATGAATTCCAAAAAGAGGTACTGATTATGTTTGTAAACTGGTCTGTTCCTCCGGGCATGATACCCTTTGAATGATTTAAATTCAAAGGCTTTACATTTTCTTGATTAAATTAAGATTAGGGCTTTGATTCGACCACGTCATTAGGGCCTGCAGAGTTGAGTCCCCACCCTCTTGGTGGGCTATATAAACTGACATTCAATCAAGGGTAAGAATGACACTAGCCCTAAATACTGCAGGATATTTTCTTACATAATCACAATACTAATCTCACCCTAAGAAAATTAACAATTATTCCCTAATATCTGCAAATATCCACTCCAAGTTCAAGTTGCCCTATTTATCACAAAAAAAGCTTATAGTTGTTTTTATGAACCAAGATCTAATCAAAGTCCATGTACCGTATTTATTATGGCTCTTTTATCTCTTTTAATCTAGACTACCCATGCACACTCTTTTTTCCCCTTCTATGACATTGACTTTTAGAAAAGACTAAGCTAGGTGTCTTATAGAACATCCCATGTTCCGGATTTGCCCACCTGCACCCTAATGTCACCATTTATCTTGTTTTTGTATCTGCTGTAAACTGAAAGTTAGTTCTAAAGGCTTGATGAGATTCAGGTTAAACATTTTTTTGGCAACAATTCATGAGTGATGCCATGTTCTTCATATTGCAAAATAGGAGCCACTGAATGTTGGTGATGCAAAGGCTGGTCACCTGATGAAGATGGTGACCACCAGACTGTTTCACTGTAAAAGTCTGTTTTCTCCTTCGCAGTAAGCAAGTGGTCACTAATGTAAAAACCTCCGTTTTTAAATTCCTTTGCTTACTAACCGGCATGGTTCTTGGCGCTGGAGTTGGAGGAGTTGGCGCTTGTCCCCCTGCTGGAGAAGACTGGTAGGCAGGTGTAGGAATGGAAGGAGCACTCGGTTCTCTGGCAATGCTTTGTTGTAAGTCCCTTATTTAAAACAAAGGGTTAGAAGTTAACACAATTTTTTTAAAAAGAGAAAAGAAAAAGCCAACACACACACAGTACCCAGTCTTTTTCTTTATTTTTTCATACATGACTATAGAAAATAGACCCAAACTGATAATATTTTAAATACATTATATTTCTGTTCTTATTGCTTCCTACTACAATAAAATTATTTCTTACTCTATTCCTGAAGAATTCCTAGGAAAAAAGGTAAACTTTTTCAGAGATCATAGTTATAGGTAGAATAAACAACACAACAAGTAGTCCTAAAAGAAAGGTACATCTGCCTAGATGATTTTTTTCATCTGGGGGGACTACCTAGATGAAATAACCTATCTAAAGGTTATCAGAAAGCTATTGTTCATAGTTACCTAATATTTTATCACAATCTAAAATATAGGGCTAAAATTTTCAATAAATCAGTATTTATAGAAAACAAAACATCAGATGAGAAAGCGAATGTATTCAAACCATTATGAAAATTCTGAAGATATTCAAAGAAAGGAGGCACTGAGCTATTTTATATTAAAAGATACCCCAGGAAAGCAGATGTGGCTCAAGTGATTGGGCTCCCGTCTACCATATGGGAGGTCCAGGGTTTGTTTCCTGGGGCCTCCTGGTGAAAAGCGAGCTGGCCCGCGTGGCAAGCTGGCCCATGCGGAGAGCTGGCGCAACAAAGAGAGACAAAGAGGAAAGACAATGAAAGACACAACAAAGCAGGGAGCTGAGGTGGCTCAAGTGATTGAACGCCTCTCTCCCACATTGGAGGTCCCAGGATCGGTTCCTGGTGCCTCCTGAAGAGAAGACGAACAGACACAGAGAGCAGGCAGCGAAAACGGGGGAGGGGGGGTAAGGATAAATAAAATAAATCTTAAAAAATAAATAAATAAGATACCCCATAATCTGTCACAAAGGTAAACTGAAAGATATACTGTTGAAAAGATCATTAACATTTAGTGTCGAAAATTAGAAGAGAAAAAAAATGTTAAGTCTTCCTCTAGTAGCAACTTAGAATCTATTCAATATCTCATTAAACAATGCCTAAGGTAAAATGCACTTTATGAAATGTACGGTGTTGATCAACTTCTCACTATACTAATTAACACAGAAAAGTAAAATATCCTGACATGTCCCAAAGTGTCTGAGAGAGTACCTACTGTCCCACTTTCATTCTCAAAGAGGGTCCCATTTAGAAAATAAATTTTTCTCTCTAGATTTAAGAAAAACAAATATACACATTCACCAAGAAACCAAAATTACTTTGTAATGTTTATAAGCAAATAACTGCTTACAAGATAAACTAGAGGTTTTTAATCAATATTAAAATTCTAAGTGGTCAAGCTGTAAAATATCTAAGAGATATGTGAGTATTATAAAGCCTTAACACAGTAACTTTCTTTTCCTCTCATGTACTCCAGGATGCAGTGAACAACACAATGACGGGGCAAAAGAGAATTTCCTAACCACTTACTAATCATATAAATCAAAGCTATTAAAACATACAATGAAACTTGAAAAGGCAAAAACATATTAAATAAAATTCCATCAGTATTCCTAAGCCCAACAACTACCATTAATGACACTAGTATTAAAACACTAGTGAAAAAAAGAGATAGCTCAGAGTAAACCATTCCTTCTTTTTGCACTCTTTCAATATTTGATTAAAGATTTCAATGAAGAAAACACTCAGAAATCAAAAAAATAAGGCCCCTATCCCCCAAAGAACCAAAATCATCTTGAAAAAGATGGTTGAGAGCCTGCTTCGCATGTATGAGGTCCCGGGTTCAATCCCCGGTAATTTCTAAAAAAAAGAAAGAAGTAGAACAAAGTTGGAGGACTCACACTTCCCAACTTTAAAGCTTATTACAAAGCTACAATGGTCAAAACAGCATGGTACTGGTTCAAGAATAGACATATAGACCAATGGAATCAAATTGAGAGTTCAGAAATAGATGCTCACACCTATGGCCAATTGATTTTGACAAGGCCACCAAGTCCTTTCAATTGGGAAAGAGTCTCTTCAACAAATGGTGCTGGGAGAACTGGATATCCATATGCAAAAGAATGAAGGAGAACCCCTATCTCATACCATATACAAAAATTAACTCAAGATGGATCAAAGGCCTAAATATAAGAACCAGGACTATAAAACTCCTGGAAGAAAATGTAAGGAAGCATCTTCAGCATCTTGATATTAGGCAATGGTTTCTTAGACTACACAAGCAACAAAAGAAAAAAAACAGATAAATGGGACCTCCTCAAAATTAAAAACCTTAGTGAAAAGACAAACTACTCAATGGAGTAAATATTTGTAATCCATATATCTGATAAGAGTTTAATAGCCAGACTATATAAAGAAATCCTACAACTCAACAATAAAAAGTCAAACAACCTAATTAAAAAATAGGCAAAAGACTTGAATAGACAAATTTATGTTAGCCTGTTTTTTAAACTAAAGGTTTAAATGGAAAAACTAACCGCCCAATCAATAATCATGGAAAAGAACACGACTCAAACCCAAGGTCAGCAAAACGTTTTCTGTAAAGGGCCAGATAGTAAGTAATTCAGGCTTTGCAGGCAATGGGGTCTCTGTCACAACCACTCAACTCTGCTGTTGTAGCACAAAAGCAGCCATAAACACTATGTAAAGGAATGGCTGTGTTCAAAAAAAAAAAATACAAAAACTAGTGGCAGGCCAGATTTAACCTGAGGGCTGTAATTTGGTGACTTCCCCAATATATTTTTTTTTTATTTTAAAGTAAATTTCATTTCAATTAAAAAATAAAATACCAGACAAAAGGCAGCTTAACAAATTATGGACACATTACTCTAAAAAATTCTGTCCAGGCACATTCATCTCATTTAATTCTAAATACAAACTCAACTGTTTCTCCAGTGTTCAGAAAGATACATAAATGAGCACAGACTGATTATACGACAAGACCAAGATCTCCCTGTTAATGAAGAAAATGAAGGGGAAAAAATGCTTAATCATATTCATAGCTAATGAAACTAAACCCCATATTCATTTTCTTTACCTTTAGCATTGATATAGAACCTTCTTCTGCCTTTACTACAAAAATATTACAATATTACTATTAACTATAGTCTGTAAGTTACATTAGTTGTATTTTTCCCATGTATTACCATATTCTTAACAGCTTGTAGTAGAAGATCATTCTTGTATTTATGTTATTAACCACAATCCTCATCTACCACCAAAATCACTATTATACAGTCCCTAGATTATCCTCTAGTGGTCTTTTTTATTTTTTTTTTTTTAAAGATTTATTTATTTACTTGATCCATTTTAAACCCCCCCTTCCCCATTTGCTGTTTTGTGTCCATTCGCTGGGCAATTCTCTGTGTCTGTTTCATCTCTTCTCATTCTCCTCCTCCAGTCTTCACCAGGATTCGATCCTGAAGACCTCCGATGTAGGAGAGAGGTGTTCTGCCATCTGCGCCACCTCGGCTCCTGGTTTTTGG
>JAQZBX010032545.1:0-25788 GCA_029593785.1 Cabassous unicinctus
GAAATTTATTTTACTAGGTTGTTGTCTGCTAGTATTTTGTTGTACAAAAGTAAATGGTACAAAAAAGTAATTGTTTATACTTTCCTAAATAAGTGTTAATCTAGGTGTGACTATTTTCCATGGAGAAGTAAAGTAATTCTTATGGGTGGGTAAATGTTAAAGACCCTTGCTAAAATTCTTAACTTGTCTTTATGCCTTCAGCCTTGTTATTGGAAGTCAACCAAAGCAAATGTTCCAGAAAATCTACTAAGCCATCCCTAACGTGATACCTGAAAGTAGACGTAATCCATTTTCTCCTTTTAAATACCTTTACTCAGGAATGGATTTAAATTCTGATGACGGAGGAAAATGAATAAATTTTCTTCATATTGCTTATCTATAGTGTTTATATAGTATGTAGTGAATCAGGAAAATGTGTCCCTTTTCTGACTAGTACAGGGCAGTATCTTCACATCTATTCTTTTTACATTTTAATGCATGGAAGTTTCCAAAAGTGCTACAAACTCATTGAAGTAATTTGTATTACCTCATTTTATTGGATTGTATAACAAATTATTCCAAAACTTAGTGGCTTAAAGCAATAATATTAATTATCACTCAGTTTCTGTGACTCAGGAATCCAGACATGGCTTAGCTGAGCCCTTTGCTTTATAATTCCTCAGAGATTTGGGACACATCATCCTATGGGTAAAAAAAACAAAGAAAATATTCTACAGATTTGCCTTAGGAGAAAAACCATTGCTGTAAAAACACTAAGCATACATAAATCATTTTTATTTTTCTTATATCTATTATATTTTCTTGGAAGTTTTCTCATAGCTATATGCACTAGCAGTCAAAAAATTATCCTTTAAATATTTCTGAGTGCCAACTCTGGAGAAGCAGAACAGCCAAAGAATAAATTCTGGAATACATTTTTAGGAAAATGTTTATGCTGTCTTGAATTTTCAGAAGAACTATTCTTGAAATATGGCACCTAAACTAGCAACCTACACTCCAAGTTTTACTGAATGGTGAATATAATTTATAATAGTTGCTTAATTGATAAAGACTGATCTATATTATAGCCAAAAAAAATCTCTGAAAGCATTTCATTTTAATGCCCTAGAAATATGTAGATTTACTGAATTTGTGTACTTCATACTGGAATGTTTTCCATGTGGTTAAAATAAATTTCTTTTAACTACTTTCTCTCTTCATCTACTTTTTTGAAATAGACTAAGATGCTTAGTGAAGCAGCTGGAAAAAGGTGACGTTAATGTCGTAGACTTAAAGAAGAATATTGAATATGCAGCATCTGTGTTGGAAGCAGTTTATATTGATGAAACAAGGTAATTTTTTATCTCCCCTCCCCGATGTCTTCCTTGCCTCTTTTCTCTTTTTGTTCCTCTTTCTCAAGCCTCCTTTCCCTCAAGCATGAATTTAGCCAAAATCAAAATCTCATACAATTGAAAAAGGCTCCTCTTCATGTAACTACTTAATTGTATTATGATTCTTGTGTTTACATATATACACACACAAAAATTTCCTATTTTAACCATTTTTAGGTGTACAGTTCAATGGTATTAGTCACATTTCCAATGTTTTACTACTGTCACCAACATCCATTACCAAACTTTTTCATCACCCCGAACTGGAACTCTATACCCATTAAGCAACAACGCCTCATTGCTCCCTCTTCCTGGCCTCTGGTAACCTCTAATCTATTTTCTGTCCCTATGAATTTGTTTATTCTAGATATTTCATGTAAGTGGAATTATACAACATTTATCCTTTTGTGGCTGGCTTATTTCATTTAACATAATGATTTCAAGGTTCATCCATGTTGTGGCATGTGTCAGAACTTCATTCCTATTTATGGCTGAATAATATTGCATTGTATCTATATATCACATTTTTAAATCCATTCTTCTGTTGATGGACACTTTCATTTTTCCACTTTTGGCTATTGTGAATAATACTGCTATGAACGTTGGTGTACAAGTATTTTTTTTGAGTCCCTGATTTCAATTCTTTTGCTTACATACCTAAAAGTGGAATTGCTGGTCATATGGTAATACTATGGTTAAGTTTTTGAGGACCCACCAAACTATTTTCCACAGAAACTTGCTATGATTCTTTCAAAAATAAATACATTTTAATCAAATACAGAAATATAATAAAAGAATCAAACAAAAAAGTCATTAAATGAAAAACTGAAACCTTCTTTCCTTCCACCCTCACTGTCACCCTCAGAGTTTGAAATGTTTTTCCAGAGATAGATGTAAACTTATCCTACTTATTACTGATATAAGGACTTTTCATGTTAACTCAGATTTCAGAGTTCTTTCTGAGAAAATTGGTGTTACGTGCACACATATTCCCATGAGAGTTATCAAACCTTCTATCATGAGCTTGATAAAGGGCAGTCCCAAATGTGGTTTTGATCATCACCCAAATCTAGTCTCTAAATATAATTATCAGAATAGTAAGGGAGATTAGGAATGAGGATTTATTTAAAGAGAGTTGTTATCCTAGAGCTATGTCTCTCAACAGCGTGATTTGGCTCTCCAGGGGATATTCAGCAATTTCTAGAGATGTTTGTGGTTGTCAAAACTGTGGGCTTGCTACTGATACTTAGTGGTAGAGGCCAGAACTGCTGCTAAACATCAGTAGCCTCTCACAACAAATCATTTACTGGCCACAAATGTCAATAGTGTGGAAGTTAAACTCTGGCCAAGAGGATGAACTGTACATTTTATCTTACCTCTCTAGTGGGTTACTTACCTCCAACCTCAAGCCTAGGAGGGGACTCTGCCGACTCTGGTGCTAATTGAACACTCAATGGAACATAGTGTGACAGTTGTTAACACTTGGAGACTTGACATTTAGATGCATCTCTTAGAGTTTGGGGAATACTTAGAATGGTTCCTGACACTCACCTGGAAGAAGATAAAGGTGGCAGGCTAGTTAGAACTACCTGTGAATTCAGAGGTAAGAGGGAACCTGTAGAGGAAAAAGTGTGCCCTTCCAGAGTTCAGCAGAGTTTGGTGCTGGGTTGTTCAAGGTTATAAGGTCTAGTTGACTAGAGGCCTCTTAAAGGTATCCACAAAGAATACCGCCTTCAGAAGGTGAAAAAGAGGCTACCAGGGGTGATTGTTCATATAAGAGCCAGCCAAAAGGAGGAAGCAACCCAAATGTCCATCAAGAGATGAATGGATAAACAAAATGTGGTATATTCACACAAATGGAATATTATTCAGCTGTAAAAATGAATGAAGTTCTGATACATGTGACAACATGGGTGAACCTTAAAGACATCATTTGAATGAAATAAGCCAGACACAAAAAGACAAATAGTATATGATCTCGCTTATATGAAATGCCTAGAATAAGCAAATTCATAGAGTGAGACAGTAGATTATAGGTTACCAGAGTCCATGCAGTAAGGGGAAGGGAAGTTTTTATTTCGAGAGTACAGAATTTCTGTTTAATGTGATGAAAAGCTGGGGTATTGGTAATAGTAGCACAATATTATAAATATAATTAATTTCATTGAGTTGTACACCTGAAAGGTTAAAATGTGAAATTTTGAGGTGTATATATTTTACTACAATAAGAAGTTTTTTTAAAAAATCAACCAGACTATCAATATATAATATTTTAGGTACCCTCTTGGTATACCAAATTGTCTCTGTAGGAACCACAAAAACTCCCCAGGAGAACAGCCAGCATTTGGATATTTGTCACACAGATGACAGTGAAACCAAACCAGTCAAGTAAGACCCACTGGCCTCTAAAATTTCTTGCCTCCCCCCACCACCTTGCTGGAGGAATCAGAAGCAGCAGAGTGGGGCAGAGAATGGTACCCTCTCAGGTGCCCACGCCTGGGTGAGCCTGAGCTTGGGGAAGGTGGGAATGTTCAACATTATGTGAGATGGGAGTTTTGATATCTCTGTGTCCTGGACTTAATAAACACACACACAAACACATTATGTTGTTCAACAAGTAGTAATATAAAAAGTAATAATATAAAAAGGTGCTTCATGAAAGTCTTGCTTTCACACTTTTCCCAATCTACTTCATTTCCCCACTTGTAAATTTCTTATGTACCTTTCTAAGAATCTGTAACAAATTTTACTTATTTTTCCCTCCTGCCTTCATGGAAGATAGCATACTTTATATATATGGTTTTTCATTTTGTTTTGTTTTTTTCCTAAAAAAGAGAACTTGGAGATCTTTCTATATCATGTCCTGAACTTTTTAATATCAGACAATGAGAATTTCCCATTAATACCTGACAGAAAAGGCCATGGTGAGAGCTGTGCTACCCAGAGGATTCCTTTGTCTCCACAACAGAGTTCCCTACTAAAGCATGGTTCGGAGTCATAAACTAAGAAAAATCATAGGCACACTTTTAATTTATGAACTCTATCCAGAATTGTTCACTTGGTTCACTTTCAATGTATGTATATAAACATATATAATTATTTTAAGTAAACAGATCTGAAGAGTAAATTTTTTAAAAATCTGACATTATTCTTATAATTTCCTTGTTCTTTTATGTGTGTTCTTTATTGTTAACAAGTTGAAAATGTTTAATATTTCTTCAATTTTCCTTAATTAGGCTGTTTATTTTTTCATTTATTTATAAAACTTAAGAACTTTTACCCTGAAGAATTTTTTTAGATTTAGATTATTCATCTTTTAATGGCATAATGTTAATTATCTGGCTTGCTTAAGTGTCTCTTCTTTTATTTGCTAGATTATCATATGCTTCACTTATTAATTTTTCTGTTGTATTTCCTTTTCTTGAAAATTATGATTCCATAGTTGTTTTGCTAATTTAGTTCTCCTTGAACCCTAACTCATTTAAACATACATTATATTTCCAAGTATCCTTCTTTATTTATTTGAAAATTGTTCTTTTGTTGGGAAAAGTTTAAGTACAATGCTTAACTACTTCATGGTAGAAATTTAATTCTTTTTTTTTTTCCTCTGCTCTTTACAACAAAACACGCTGGCCCTTCAATCCACCTCATTTCCAGTCTCTACCCAAAAGACACAAAGCTTTTCAATTTTTAATTTTAATGTTTCCATGCTATCATGGCACCATGATTTATAAATTGGATTGATAATAATATATCACATTTGTATCACTTTTCTAAGGGCTTTTAGTTTTATTATCTCATATTAGTCTCACCACAATCCTATACAATTGGCAGGGTGACTATTACCTTCTGCATTTTGCTAATGAGAGAACTAAAGGTTTTAGAAATAAAATGGTTTGCTAAACATTTTGAAAAGCAAGACATTTTCAAAATTGGGACTAGAAATGAAGCTATGACTTCTTACTTCTTGTTCTTCCCTCTATACCTGACTCCTCTCAGAGTATTTCTATATAGCAAGATGAGTTTTACTGATCTCTGAAAGATCTGGGGGACAATGTGTCAAATATTCTGATAGTTCCAAGTATAAATCCTGGAAAAATAATAGCTAACATTTATTAATAGCCTACTCTGTGCCAAAAATTCTTCTAAGCATTTTACACGCACTATTTCATTTAAGCATCACAGCAACCCAGTGATACGGAAACTTTATTATGACCATTTTACGTGTGAGGAAATTAGGTCACAGGAAAAATTACATAGCTTACCAAAAATAACATAGGGAGAAAGTGAAAGCATGGGATTGAGGCAGCTTGACTTCAGGGCTTGTAATAAATACATCTCATCTGCATCCTTTTTTTAACATCTGACCATTGGCAATTCCAGACTTACCATGTTTTGGTAAATGGAAGTTTTAATGATGCTCTCAGGGCCAACAGACACAGTGGTGTGCAGTTTGTGTTGCATCTCTTCCCAACACAACTTCAGTGATGTCACACTGGTAGCTGGAAATTGGCTATGGTGGGAGTATTTACACCACGGAAATTGGCAAATGCTACACACTAGGTTTTGCTTTAACTGGAGAGCTCTTTGTTAAACAGTTACCAAACATCTCTGCTTAGAGTCAAGATGACCTCGTATTCATCCTGTAAGAGCTGTGATTTTATGATTAAAATATTAGCTGCAGAAATTGTAAAGCAGCAATAACTGTCAGGGCTTGATTTCTTACAGACTTAGTAAAACGCAGAAGTCAATGTTTTCAGTGAGGTGTGTATTTAAAGGTGCATTTGCCTCAGGGGCATTAGTAAAACAGAGATTAATTTAGAAGGGATCAGGAATCAAGTAGTTAGTTCCTTTTCAACTTTAACTAAAAACATGCTAACTTCTGAAATGTTTTTAATGGGAAATTATCCTTCTAGAAAAAAATATTTAGCGAGTATTCCAGAAAGGCATTGTTTGAAAGTTGGGCTGGATTGAAAAAAAGATCAACACATAATGAAGCAGGAAAAAAATCAGAAATTATGTATTGGTTTAAAACCCACACACACATGTGCAAAAACATACACCTTTTTCTACTAAGCTTAGAAGCTGTGGGGTTACAGTTAGGAAAACAAATCAAAATAAAATCTCTCAAAAAAGTCATTTGTGCAAGAAAAACAAAAACATGGTTTCTGATAGAAATTTAATTTTGACCTCCTTTGTGTGGTCTATAGCACAATTCCCTAATGGATATGTCAGTTTGTTTGTTTTTTTTTGAAGACATCTTCAAATGCAAATGCCAATATTTTATGAGTCCTGCTTTGAGATGTGTCCCTAGAGGTTATTGTTTTTCAAAGCTGCATAGTTGTAATCCAGAAACGTGGCCTAAAAAATTAATACTTATTTGGATTGGGATACTGCCAGGCAAAGTAGCATGCTTGACCCTGTAAGTCGCAGGGTAGGCAGCTGACTGGGAGGTATCCTTTCAGAGATGGACATTGTGTTTACTCATACCTCCCAACAAAAAATTTAGAATTCCATTCTGTTAATGTGGACCGATACAAGGCTTATTATTGCCATGAGTAGAGCACAGACTTTAGTTTCAGAAAGATTGGGTTGAAAGCCTTGCTAGTCCACAGCGTTCTTTCTTTAAGCAGGTTACCTAACTTCTCTAGGTCCCTGTTTTATCACCTGTAAAATAAGGGTAATGATAATACCCACCTCAGAGGCTTCACATGACAATTAAATGTAATACAATGCCTTCCAGAGAGTAAATAGTAATGTTAGCCATTATTATTATTGTTGTACTATTAAAATGCAAATACTTCCTGGATGCATAACACATTAAGATATATAATTTATTCCACTTAATGAAGATAACTTCTTGAGAGCAGTTTTTGATCTTGAGAAAATGAAGACAGGTGGCTCTGTTTACCAGGAAAGGAAAGCAAAGGGCAAACTGATGGAAAGAACCCTTAATAAGATAACATCCTCATTTGACTTCTATGTGACTTACCAAGTCGAAGGTATTGGGATAGATTACCATGAATGGTAATGCACTGATGTCAGTCAGTTCTTGGAGAAGTTAGTCTGATAGGAATTGAATGAAGTCCAGGGCTAAGACCCTTGGAATCATTGAGTATAGAGGTTTTCCAAGAAGAATTCATCACTTAACAAATATATATTGGGTAACTACTCTATGCTAGGTCAAGAAAGCACCAGTCACACCGGTCATCAAGCTCAGGAGTTTAACTATGTAGATAGATAGCTGGTGGCTAGAAATGGGCTATGAAGTTAAAGCGAGCCTCTTCCAGAGCTGTAAAGACAAGGACAAATGCTGAAAACCAGAGAGTGGGAGGTTCTGAGTTAGAAAGACAGACCCAAGCACACTGACAAATTACAAGACGAAACACAAATGACAGCAAGTAATTCATAGCCAGAGAGAGTAACATGGAATAATAAATTATACAGGGCCCTGATTTCAAACCAGATATGATTGGACTTGCAGGTTTTGATTAATGTGAATGAGTTTTGTTCCCTGGCAAAGCTCTCCCTGCCAATTTTAAATATATGATTTCTAACAAGGGGACTTCAGGTAAAAATGCCTTTAGCAAGCTAGATATATATGCTCTGGAGTTCAGAAATACCATGCCATTTAGAGATGTAGATTTGAGAATTATACCCAGGAGTCTCAGACTTTCACAAGTCTTTCCTTTGGTGCTTAAACTTCAATAATCTGAGCTCCTATGCTATTTAAATATTTCCCATTGTGACATTTTGGGGAATGCATAGGAAATATTTACTTATTTCACCAATCTTTCCTGGCTGTCACTTCGAACTGCAGCCAATTCTCTGGCTCCAAACTGCTGTATTGTTCATCTGTAGATCTCCAATTTTCCCCTCAAGTCCAGTATCCACAGGTGGGTACTGCTTCCAAGGGTAGGCTCAATCCCTTCCTCCAGTTTCCTAAAATTAAGTTAGAACCAGCTTTACTATTATCAGACTTTGCTGATAGATTCTGTCAGAACTCAAAATTCAAGCCCTTCACAGATGTCCACTACGAGGCATCTCTCTGCTTACTATCTATGGAAGTGCACTTGAACATGTTTCCCTATCCTGAGGTCAGTATCTCAAGCTTAAAAGCCAACACAAAGGAAGGGTGCTATCAAAATTAATGCCAAGTTATTCATTCATCTCCCAGGAGCAAAACCTATGCTCAAAGACTGTGCAGTCTAAATCCTCATTTAGAAAAAAAAATTACATTTTTTCTAAAGGACACAGAATCTGCAGGGATGCCACTATGCTCACAATGAATTACTATTCAGAGATGTTTAGCCTCTTGGAATCACATCCCCTCAATCTTCTATACGCCAGAGTAGTGCCTTCACTTTATTTTTATGACCTATTCAAGAGATTTTTTCATTTAAAAAGAGCAGTCTGCCTCTGAAGGTGAAATCAAGCCTCTCTGGAATAAAGCAAATTATTTTTTGACTTTTCAAATGTCAATTTTTCTCACTTCCAACCATTAAGGCTTCAGAACAGTTTTGTGTTTGATCTCAAAATGGGTCACCAAGTTACTCTGGTAATTGAATTCAAGAAAGAGGATGAAAATGCCAAATATAGATATAGACTGGGAGGGTAGTTGAGGACAGACAAGGGACAACAAGCATTTAAGGTGAAGCTTGGAGCCACCAAGAAAGGAAACTGAGAAAGAATACATAAAGAAGCAGGAAGCATATCTGAAGTATATGAAATGACAAAAGTCAGTGGAGAACAGGGTTGTTAAAAGGGCAAATCAAATGCCACAGGGAGACCCACTGGATGCAAGTAGGAGATTACTGATGACTCTGAGGTAGAATTCAGTAAAGAAAAAATCTGCCAGCCAGATTGCAGTAGTTTGAGGAATTAATGTGGAACAGCTCCAAGAATAAATGAGTATAGACTCTTTTGCAAGAATTTGATAATAAAGGAAAATACAGAGAAAGGATGACCCATTAATAGGGACTCACAGTTGAGAAAGATTTTTGTTTGTTTTGGTTCATATTGTTTTTCAAATGGAGGGCTCATTTCTGTAGCCTGAAGATGAAGTGCTAAAAAAAGAAATTGGGAATAAAACAGAACAATGCTTCAAAAGAAGGTTAAACCAAGATTACTTGGAAAGTAATCTAGGAAAGAGGAAACTATCCAAATATTGGTGGAATATAGATGAAGGTGGAGCCAGCTGGTGCATCATCAAGGGTCTTTAAATAACTCAGAACACAGTATCATAGTAAAATTAAAAAGGTTATCATTTGATTTTAAACTCAGATGCTTAGAATGGGTAAAGATACCACAATAATTATGGCCAAGGTAATGTGTCCAACTCAATGTAATGTGAGGAGCAAATCCCATATTGCTAATTACTGTAACCTCCATGTCATGATGGTACTGAACCATGTGCATTCCTTTGATATTTAGAGCCAGAGCAAGGAAGAAGGAAAAAAAGAAAAGATGCATTAATGAACAGGTTTTATGACTATTTCACCTATAAGTGACAGGATACCCAACCAACCCAGCTTAAATAAAATGGTAATTTATTGGTTCGCACTGCCAGTAATGTGAAATAGCTTCAGATAGAATGAGTATGGACTATTTTCATAGGAATATTTTCTTGATTCAACCTCAGGCACCGTTTGATTCAGAGCATAAATGATATTAAGGGTTCAACCTCTCTATTTTGCTTACTCTGGTTTGGCCTCCTTCCAACGCTCTGAATAGTAGCAAGTTGGTTGTGGTAGTTCCCAGCATCACACCCTCACACCATGAAATCCAGGAGTAATGAGAAAGGTTTACTTTCCCAGAGTCTCTAACAAACATATCCTTGTGTTTTATTGGCTCTGGTTATATTACATGCTTATCTCTGAGCCCGTGTGTCTGGGGAAATTAAATGCACAAGGTCCTTGGTCAATCATCCCATGAGACAGGTATGAGGTCAATTATGTTTAAATTATGTGCCTGAGAATGGAGGAGGGTGCTTTCCTAACAACAAACAAATTAACAAAATGAAGAAACAGGCAAACAAAGAGAAAAACTGTCTTCTATAGTGTGAAAATCAGAATGTTTAGGTTAGTGCTGCCTACAGAGGGCCCTGAATCAGGGTCTGTGTGGGATGTTGAGAAGAGGTCTTGATGGGTAGTTCAACAACTCCTGTCCTGGCTCTGCTCCTACTAATGATGAACCTCTGGGCAAGAGATGTTTTGTTTTGTTTTGTTTTGTTTTGTTTTTCTCTAGTTGCTAGTTTTCTCACCTGGTAGATGAAGTTTCCAGCCATTTCTGTTCTATTATTCCTTTGTAAAGACCTGCTCAAGCCTAAACTACTCTAGCTGCCTGGAGGAAGGCAGGAGATAGCTTCCTAACATGTGCTTAGTGTGGGAACATTTATAAATATGGGCTCTTGTATTTTTTTAATTTTTTCCATTTGGAGGAGACTGAGTAAAATCAGTTTGAGGAGGAGAATGTGCTAAGAATTGCTGGAGCTCAGTGAATCATTAGAAGCACCTTATGATTTTCATGAATTCCATTTTTGTGGTGTGAGTTGTAGGGAGGGTTGGTTGCTTGGAGTGCTGTGTTTGTAGGCTGTTCTCACCCTGTAGATGGAGTGTGAAAATCAGGCTTAGGAAAAGTTTCAATCCATTTGGGTTGATTTTTGTATTCTCTGTCCATCTGTGTTACTTTCTACAAACTTTCACACACACAAAAATTCCACTAATGAAAAGAGGGGGGGAAAATCTGACCAGATCTTTTAAGAAACGATTGACCAAAAAACTCCACATATTACATGTTATAAAATATCTCATTATTTATAATATTTAGGGTCAATAAAAATAAATGAATATTTCCTGGATTTGAAGAAATATCATTTAAATATTATTCTACTATCAGTTACAAATTTGTCTGATAATTAACTACATCTAAAACAATATGCAATACAATTTGCATGTATGATTATATATAATTCTTAAAATACCCTATGACTTGGGTACTAATGCTAATTCCACTATAAAGTTAAGAAATTTGAGACATAAAAGAAAGAAAAATAATTCATTTGCTTAGGGTTTTATAAATATTACATATCAGAGATAAGCTCAAATCCAAATGAAGCATACAATATCCATTCTTCTCTTCTTCTTTGCCAGCAACACACACACACACTTTTTTAGTTATTTACTCACCTTATTAGAGCCCCATGTGATTCAGAGGAGACTAATGCCAGACCCAGTCTCAGCATGAGATTTATACCAGTAATTAGTCCCATTTCCCTAGCCAGTAAGGTTAGATATGGACACATGGCAGTTCTGGCTAATGAGACATAAGGGAAGGCTGATGGGTAAGTAGGTAAAAGATTTCCTCACCCTTGAAAAGAAGCCCTGTACCTCTTGGTGGTGTTGTCTCTGAATATGATACTTGAAACTGATAAAACCATCTTGCTCAAGCATAAAACTGAACCTAACACGAAAACTGTCACAGTAAAATTAATGAAGGAAACCTATGTCCTCGGTATTGTTGAGCTGCTAATTATAAAAAATCCTTGGCTGGAGTCATGCTACCTTTAACCTTTTGGTTAAGAGAAATAATAAGCGTTCCTATTATTTAAGCTGTTTGACTTTGGTTTGATGTCACTTATCAAGAGAGTCCTTTCAGTCACAGTAGGTGTACGCTCCTCCAAAGCCCATGTTCTTAATCTCTAATCCTTCCAGGGAGCCACATTGTTCTAAGGATAAATCCTTACACAAATGTACTGTTTGTAAGTTAGCTATTTAGAATTCAAAATCTATTTTCACATAAAAATAACATAATACAGTAAGTTTCCAAGACAGCCCATATATTGGTTCCATGAAACAGCTAAACAACCCACATGGTTTAGGTGTGGCAAGAAAAAGTACTAGAAAGTCGAGAAATAAGTTTGTTCTCATTAAATAAAAGAGTATTTGTTCATCCTTTACTATATTCCATAAGCAAGCCTACCTCCAAAATTTTACATCTATCCAATTCTCTTCATCTCTTTTCTCTCATCTCCATCTCCACCAATCTAGTCCAAGTCACCATTACCCTCACGTGAGGTTGTCTCAGGCTTATCTGCCTTGACACACATCAGCCAGTTCCACCCTGGAATCTACCCAGGTTCTACCCAGGAATGGGGGTTGAAGATGTGATAAGCCAGTTCCCTTCTGCTCCAGAACCCTGGAAATTTATTTGGGGATTGTTGTTACCCTCCTCCAGGTTTGTCTTGGTTTGGAAGGGATAGGGAGAATTCAGTGGACCTTCTCAAGATCTCTTGTCTCCCCCTCTGACTCATCTTCATTAAGCTAGGGCATCTTTTCATAATCTCAGGAATGGAAATTTTGCTCTGACTTATCATGTAACCTTCTATTATCTTTGCCATGGCCTTACTTTCTTTTGTAGGACCTAGATTTTGAAACTAAAACCCAGGAAAGGTTTTGCTCCCCCCACTCTGGTTATTGTGTATCATACATAACTTGAATCAATGAATGAAGTCATGGCTGACTAAATGGAGAAAGGGCTAGAGGGAAACAGAAAATATTAGAAAAGATATGTAATATCATCTTTCACATATGAAATAGGACTTGACTGAAAATGGTAGTATATATAACATATGCTTCAAAACAAACAAAAGACCATGACTTTATTCCTTATCTGGATTAATAGGTAAATAATATCTAACCACTGAAAATACCCACATATTTTAACAACCTCTTAGAGATGATTCTCCTCTATAAGGATTCTTTATCCGAAGTTGTTCTGGGGATTCTAAGCTTAACTTTTATCTGCCTTATGTTTTTATTAATTTATTCATTCATTAAACAAATATTTATGAAGAATATTCTATATACATTGTTAATTAATTTACTATTCTTATTTGGCTCCTCTTGACACCCTATTGTCATCATCTCTTCTTTTTTGACTTCATGAATCTAGGAAGAAATTTATTCCTTATATCCCCTCACTCCCTGTCCTCCTAAGATACCCCAGCTCTTCTCAGTCTCTATTCTCCACTTGATTTTATAATCAAGTAAGATACAGATAATTTTCATTCCCTTCATCAATATATATTATTCATTAATTAGGATACTTTCAGGGGGATTCTCCTGCCAGTCCTTTCCCATATAGATCATCACCACTCTCCATCCCTGCCAGTGAAATAATGGCCATATAGAAATAAGCAGTGTCAGTAAGTCCATATCATAGAACAGAATTCATCTTATTTTCTTGGCAGAGAGCGTCTGTAAATGGGCAAGCTGTGAATAGATGAGAGCAGTGATTTTCAAACTTTAGTATTCATCAGAATTACCTGGAGGGCTCATTGGATCCTACACCACAGAGTGTTGGGCCCTACCCCCAGAGTTTCTCATTCAATAGCCTAGGATGGGGCCCTTGAAGTTTAATTTCCAACAAGTTTTCAGGTGATATTGATGCTACTGATCCTGAGACCACACCTTGAAGAGCCACTGGACAAGAAGATCTCAAGATTAGGTTACAGAAGAAAGATACTAGGAGAATGTTAGAAATGTAATGGCTAGAATTTTACAGTCTTATAATATTGCTCCCAGTTGTATATGAGATGACTTTGTATTCAAATGCTTCCTACAAGAAACTTCACCATGCAATACAGGCAATAATCTAGGGGTACTGAATTGGATATCAGCAGTGCCTCATAGCAGCAGTGTTGGGCCCAGGGAAGGCAACACCTACACTTTGATCAGTGGTGTGATCACCTCTCCCATGTCTGGGAAACCACGGGACTTTAAGCTTTAACTCTGAGCTGTAGTCTTTTTCTTCAACCTGCCATTTTAGAAATCCTTACAAAGATATATAGTTAAATGGATCATGGAATGTCCATCTCTCTTTTATCTCATTCCCTGCTTTAGAATATACAATATATCTATACTCTGGGAAGTGGGACAGGAAGAAGATCAATGCTAGGTACAACTGTAAAGTAGGTAAAATTTATTTTTGGAGATCTCTCCCACTGCCTCTTCACAACTAAAAGAATCCTTAAGTTGTTCTTTGGCTTCTCAAAGTCTACTTTGACAACTTCTTCCCGTAATGTCACAAACACTCCCATCTGCACAGCGCCCTCCTTTTGCTTCATTTAGAGATGGGAAATCTGCTTAGACTAATTCATGTAGGTATGTAAAACAGTGAGAGTGTACAGAGGGCTCACTCTGACAGACACTGTTTAACTGCTTTTTGTGTATTTGCCCATTTGATCCTCATAAACACAGCACTAGTGGTACTATTACTAGGATCTTTATGTTACTGATAAAGAAACTGAAATTGAGACAGTGCCTTTTTTCCAAGACCACACAGCTAATAGGTGGAGAAGCCAGCAGGCAGTCCTCCTAACCACAGAGGATTCTTAATCATTAATCATTAAAATCCCATAATTAATGGAACATCAGGCTTTGTGCCTAATGGAATATTTTCAAAGATATTTTTGAGCAAGGAGGACTTCCTGATGGGACGCCAAAAGTCATCAGCAGGATCTAGGGCAGTTTCTGCCACACCCATTCCCTCCATTTCCCATTTCTTCCTCCCAAGCATCTTGACTCTCTCTCAGAATCCCTCCACCCAACATTCCCCCAGCCTTTTCTGCCTATCCTGGGGGATGGGCCCTTCTCTGCCTAGTGTGTGTACAAAGCCCTCCTTCAGCCTTAACTTGGAAAAAGCCACATCTGACTTCACCACTATCCTTAGTTGACCTCATTTTAGCCAACATTTGCCTCTTGGGAATTAAGCTAAGATCAGCATAACTGATTTCTCCACCCAAATGTTCAGTCTTCATCATAGTCACTCATTTATAATGGTCATCTTCTCACAGTTAGAAAAAAGCAACTAACAAAACCAGAAAGAGCACTGAACAAAGCTATCAGGGTAGCAGATAAAGGAAAGAAACAACAACAAACTGTTGAAATAAATTTGTGGGCCTGCCATTGTAAATCCTCATTAGAATAAGACAGGGAATAAATGATAAATAGATAATCAGGCTTGAGTAGTAGGGAGGGTAGTGGCCTAGAATAATTAATTTAAATGTATTTAGCACTCAAGAAGTAGGTTACTGACAAGTAGATAGGGCATTTCAAATGTATTACATTTCTCCATCCTGTCATTTAATTGGTTGTACTTTAAAGTGTGCTGAAATTTGGACTTCCAGATATCCTAAGAGGAAATGATTCAATGTACCAGCCTTGGGAAAGGAATTTAAGCTAACTCCAACCAAAACTTCCCTAATGGCCCAAACTCCTTTAAGGTCTTTCTAAAATCAATTATTTTTAATTTTTAATTTCAAAGGGAAGATGGGATAGAGAATGATGATTACTGAATGTGAAGATAGACTGGGCACTAAGTAAGAAAAACATGCATTTGAAGTGAAGGATAGCTCAGCGTTTAAGAGTTAACACTATGAAATCAGATAGACTTGGATTCAAAAAGTGGCATAGCTACTCTTGGTTGTATGACTTTGAGAAAATCACTTAAAGGTCTCTGTGATTCAATTTTTTCATCAGTAAAATAGGGACACTAACAATAGTTGTATCTTCCTCATAGTAGAATTGTGAGAATTAAATGAGAGAAAACTTCATGCCTTGCCTGGTTCATAGGAAGTAAGCAATCAAGTTAGCTGGCATTGTCATCATCTATATCTATCCTTGATAGTTTTGAAGTCTAAGTGTAGCATTTATATTGCCTTTAGGGATTGTGTGTGTGTGTGTGTGTGTACGGGGAGGAAAGAGTGCAGACGGTTCAAAGCAGAGACATGTATTGACCAAAGAAATAATACTGATAGACTCGCCTTTGAGGGAGCCACAGCCTCTGAAGGAATATCAATATTGAAGAAAGACCAACCACTCTTGAGTTCCCCAGCCATACTGGAGGGGAGTCACTTGAAAGGTTTCCATTTTCGGGCACCACCACCCCCACCCACTTTAGGGTGCCCAACTCTGGCCCTTTTTTGGTGTGCCCCTCCCCACAGGGTGAGAGGTCTCTGGGGTTGAGAAGAGAAGCCCATGCCCCTCCCCTCCTTTCATATACTAAGATCCTGGAATTCTCTACCCAGCATGTCCTATTATATTCTGGACATTGAGACAGCAGAATTCTCTGTCCAAAGAGACCCTAGCCTCCCTCCTAGGTTTTAATGGGCCTCACCTTAGGTATTTTCTTCCAAGCGGGCTCATGACACCACTGGTGTGTGCACCCCTCCACCCCAAAGAACAGAAAAGAATCAGCTGCTTCCAAAGATGGGTGGGGGAGATTGTACTTGAGGACCAGGGTGTCTCGCGCTTTTGTGTGAGACCTTTACAGTGAAGGGCTGAGTGGGAGCCTTCAGTAGGAGGCCACAGCCAGCTGGCCCTGCTCTACCACACAAGGAGTTGAGAATTCTCAATTCAAACCCAACTTATCAGGCTTTTATGAGAGTTTACTAAAAGCTAGAAGGATAGAACATATTTTATTTAACAGTTTGTTAGCTTGATATATAACTTTAAAATATTCAGTCATATGGTACTTGGGAGAAAAATGCTTCTGCCCTAGGCCCAGCAAATGTTAGAGGCAGACTGAGTGAGCTATTTGCTTGTTGAAATGTGTCCTTTATAAGACTAGTCAAGCAAGAAATGGAAACTTTTAACTTGAGAAGCCTAATTGCATCCAGTACTTGAATTTTAATATTTAATAGGTGTAATCGTGGGCACCTTTTGCCTGGAAATAACCATGTGGGTACATGGGTATAGCCATTTTCCAAGAGTTCACTCTAGACAGAAATATTTTCACTGACATGTAATTGTAGGAGTCAAAATCCCATGACCTCTCCTTCCGTAGTTGCCTCCTTCTTGATTTCCCTTCCCCTGCAAACTTTCTAGTTCAAAATATAAGCCCTTTGGGAGTTCTGTCATCTGATTTCAAGAGAAAATCTGGAATATAAATAGCTTCCAAGGGTCAGTTTATCGCTGATTGGATGCAGAGTCAATTTTCACAGCTTGCCCGCTGCCCATCAACACACAGACCCCTTACATTATACTTTATTGACTCCATTGGGACTAAAATAAAAAAGTTGCATCAAGTACCAATGAAAACATTTTTCAGAAATCAACAGTAAAAATGGCTTGCACTTATACCCTTATTATAAAGTATAGAACACTTTAAGAAAAATGTACCAGTGCTTATTTTTTCATGTTGTAAGTTTTTTAAACACAAATTCTTCATTCTTTAAGAGCACTCACAGTATAATGAGTTATGTTCACTCTGTCATCTAAATACTAAGATGAAGAACACACAAGTTATTGGATGTTTTGAAAGCATAATTAATTTGTGCTATTTAAGATACCATCTTTTCAACTTACTTGCACAAATTTATTTCAAAAATGAAATGAGAGCAAAATATAGTCATATGTTTTCTGCATGACATAATCTTATGTAAGTATCCAGATATTTTCACATGACTTAGTATAAAAGTATAGTTAAATTGTTTCTAATTCTCTCCCTAACAAAGTCCTGGATTATTATTTCATATTATAATGTAGTTTTCCTTGCTCCCCTACTTAGCATGAAACTTGAGAGAGCCCCTTGTGACCATCAGAGGATCAAGGTGGAAGAGGAAGACAGAGTATACAGTGGGTGTCAAGGACAAGGAAAATAAATAAGAAAGAGAGATTGAGGAGGTGGTAGGGACTAGGGAGAGATATGTGATGCTAGGTTTGTTTGTTTACTTTGTTTCACTTTAGGTTTTATCCATCTGTCTTTCCAATTTCTTCTCTTTAAAATGGAATAATTATCTTGATGAATCTACAACAAATTATTGAGCTTGTAGGAATTTGTTACCATATATGTACTTCCCTTGATATATGAGCATAAAAGAGTTAGTCTTTAATGGAAATACTGAGGCATTTGACTCTGTTAATACTGCATACAATGTTTTTTAATTTTTCCTTGTGTCTTTGATTCAAACACTATTTTATAATGTTTAATGTCTTTTCCATACCAAAGATATATGTTTCCCCACCATTTCCTTAAGAAATTGTTAAAAAAAAAAAAATGATGTTTCAATGGCAAATTAACTTAAAGGGAATGAAGGAGGTGACTGGCAACTTTGAATTTACCCTCTAGATGCTGCTGCTGTTTATCAATCAAATAATACAGGACTCTAAAGACTTTTTAAAAATGGAATAAGAAGACAGAAATAAGGTGCTTACTAGTTGAGATAGGGGGCCAGGGAATCCCTCTCTAACTGAATGCAGTGGGGAAATGATCCCCACAAATATCTTAAGTAAGAGATTCTAGGCAGAGTGAACACCAAGTGCAAAGGAATTGAGGCAGATGCAAGGTTGGCAGGTTCAAGCACAACAAGGAGTCCAGTGTTGCTGAAGCAAAACAAATAAGGGGAAACAGTTTAAGAGACGAGGCTGGAAACATAGCTTGAGATGAGTTAGGTAGTGATTTATAAATTAGGCATTGACATAGTCTGACATACTTTAAAAGGAACATTCTGGTTGCAGCAGGAAGAAGAGACTGTAGGGTGTCAGAAGGAAATAGAGTGGAGAGGCCAATTAGGAGGCTACTAACTGGCAAGAGATGATGGTAGGTTGGTCTATGAATTTTACAACCATATATTAACGTACTGTCCGGACACAATATAGATGTTTGCTTTTCATAAAATAAAGACATACTGTAAATGTGTTGCTGTCAGTGCTTATAGTTTAACTCATTCTGTTGAATGACTGCCCAATATCCCACTGCATGGATATTCCATGACTTATTTAACTATTCCCTTATTGGTGGTTATTCATGTTATTTTTGGTTTTTAACCACTTTACATAATGTTACAATATACATCATTGAATATAATTTGTGTATATATGTGCAAGTATGTCCTTATGAGCAATTCTAAATTTTTTAGTCCTATTGATTGATATTAGGATGTTTCTAGTTTTTGTTAATTTTGTATAATGCCACACAAAAAAATCTTTGAATGCACATTGTTTGCATATGCTCAAATATTTCTGTAAGATCAATTCCTAATATTGGTTTGCTGCATCAGGGAGCATGAACATTCAACTATTTGAGAGATTATTCCATGGGTTTTAAAGCAAAGTGGAATCTGGTAACATGACCTGAACACAGCTCACTTACAACTCCAATCAAAGTGCTTTTTGTATCAGTCAGGATAGACTAGGCTGTGCCAAGGTAACAGCCCCACAGTCTCAGTGCCATAAAATCCACATGTTTGATTACTCATGCACACTACATTCTCATCTGGGGCCTCTGCTCTGCATCATCTTCTATCCAGGACTGAGAATGGCAAAGCAAGAGCAGACACTATCAGGAACATCGACAGTTTCTGTGGCAAGAGGAAAGGGAGAGGTAGATCACACACTGGTTCTTCCAGCTTCTACCTAGAGGTGATTTCTCAATCCCTCTCTCTTCAGTCAAACCATTAAAAAAAAATGAGACTAAGAAAAAGAAATTTTGTTTCCAATGAAATAAGGAAATATCATTAGCCAAAGAAACTATGCCAGAAAAATATTGCCAAGGTATGAAGAAATTTAATTTGTCAACTGTTCCTATAAATTCAAGAATTTAATGAAATAATTATTTTAGAAGAGAGATGTTTACTACAAAGACACAAGGGTTCAGTAAATAAATAATACAATAATTGAAGGAGGTGAAAATGGTTGCACATAACTCAGTAAATAAATGGAAGAAGAAAACAAAACTATCCAGAGGAGAAAGCCACATTCAAAGTGGCAAAACCTAAAAGAGACATTACTGAAAACACAGCAAAGTGTTTAAAAAAATTTTTTTTAAACTTTAAAAGTTTAAAAAGGTAAACAGGGGAGCAGATGTAGCTCAAGTGGTTGAGCACCTACTTCCCACATACATGGTTCTGGGTTCAATCCCCGGCCCTGGTACCTCAAATAAATAATTTTTAAAATTAAAAATAAAAAGCTAAACAAATTAAACAGGAAAAGGGCAAAGGCATTATTTTTTTTTAATGTTTAGCAAGCAAAAGATAGATATGGAAACAAGATATAAGAGATCTGTTATAGGCAATATATTTCTTGGAAGAAGAGAACCAAACAAATGAAACAGGGATAAAAAACAATTACAATCAGTGTAAACATTAATAAAATACCGTAAGACTTAGATCCATATGTTAAGAGAGCATGCTGTGTACAGAAAAAATGATACCCAATATTCAATACCAATTAATGCCTAGAAAATTAATGGACTTCCAAAATAAAAGACCAATAGAGTAGCTTCTTAACTGAGCTCCAAGCATCATTCTTGCAACTTAAAATTCCATTCTTCTCACAGCAGCCAAAGTAGTCTTTTAGAACCATAAATCATATCTTAACTGCTTAAAACATTTCAGTGACTTCCCATTGCACATATGGCAAAATCCTTGTTAGAAGGCCCAATAATAGCTGACTTTCACCTACGTTTGACCTCTGATTCACTCTCCCTCTCATTCAGTACACTACAGACATTTGGTCTCCTTTCTGCTCTTCAAACACTCCAGTAGTGATCCTGCCTCAGGGTCTTGCACGTGCTCTTCCCTCTGTCCTGAATGTCCTTCCCCCAGCCTTTCTTATATCTCATTCCTTCTTATTCCTCAGGTCTTAACCTAAATGATCCCTTCCCTGAACATCTTATCTAAAATAAAGTTTCCTCTCATAATTAATCTCTTATATCATCCACTTTATTTTCTTAATAATGCTTATACAATATTAAATTAATACATCTATCTGCTTATGTACAGTCTCCTTCCTTTAGAACGTTAAGTCCCATTTGAGCAGGGATCATTCAATTACTAATCACTTCATAATTTGCAACATCTAAACAGAATGGTGTTTAGATCTATAATGGCTAACAAGGCATTTTAGTCAATTGCAACTGGATTTTTATGATATTTTTACGCAGAAAGAGGATTGCTATGCTCTATTAAGTGAATGTTAATATAACTGAGATCTGAGTCTTCATCTTCTACTTGGCTTATACCCACCCTCGTAGTTAGCACACAGTGTTCTTGAATGATGAAAATATTCCTTCTTAGCCTTTCTACATTTTTGAGGGATTTCTTGCTATTTCAAGTTTCTCTTTCTTAGTTTTACAATAGTATATTCCATGCTTTCCTCTTTATCTACTCTTCTTTTATTCCTATATCCACGAATTAATCCATACCATTCTTTCTCCTGACATTGCCTGTTCTTTCTCAATAAATGGCATTATTCATCATGACTAGCCAGACACCTTGGTACTATGTCCTTATATGGGCTGTCATTTCCATATGCTGATTTTATCATGTTTGATTATCTGTTTGGGGTGATTTATGAGTTTGGGAAATATAGCCTTAAAATTGTCAGCATCAAATTTGCTGTAGAGCCATTGGCAACTGTTACGGTGTGCCTGTCATTCTACTCAGAACACCTGATAAAACAAGGCAGCAGTAGAACATGGAAGGACGGTGGCATCACAGGATTACACCACAATGGATTCTCATTCTGCCTGCCCTGCTCTGTGGTTTTCTTTGATCACTGCATAATGGACAATAGAAATGGCATAATCTTTAAAGTAATGAAATTCTCAAGCCACATAGCATAGTGTCCTGCTGCAATAGGTTAAGGAATCTAATTTTAAATGGGCAATAAGAAAAAAATATTTTGCCTTGAGATACAATGTCACTGCTTTTCGTGCAAATCAAAATCATCCAAACATAAGACCCAAAAGAAAGCTGAAAATCATTTAAAGTAAGTACTAACCAGTATTTCCTTCCAAATATGTCTTTTTTATTTATTACCTTGTGTATTTATGTAATGTTGTAACTCTGGCACTTGGTGTTTATTTTTTCACAAATAAGATGTTTCATAAATGCATTCATGATTATTTAATACTATGAAAAATAAATACTGGCAACTAGTCTCTGCATGTTTATAGAAAACAGCAGCACATGTATGTCATTTTAAGGAATATAAAGATGTACTCTTCTGTGTATTATCTTTAGAGCCTCTTTTTTGTAGCATTGTATTCTTTGGATGGGCCTCCTGCTTTTGGCCCCTTCCTTTGTCCCTGCTCTCTCAAGATGGTGTGTGACTTGTCCCTGAGGCTTTAGCAGGAACAGTCATCTCTGGTTACCTTCCCTCCTTCGACTCATAATCACTAGGCTTTACTCTGTGCAAAGAGACTTACCAAAGCAATTGAAACTCAAAGGTTGAAGTTAAAGTGTGCCAAAAATATCTCTGTTATTAAATTGCTGAACTGACAAGGAAATAATCAACTGAAGCAACAGTTGCTGACTTCCGTTCTCCCTGGAAGCAAAGCTCTGGTTTGGTATTGATATTTTTTGGGATGCTTTCCTTGCTGCTTCAGACCTTCAGGAACTTCTTGATCACTGGAGCTGACCATCTTTAAAATAATGACATTTCCATAGTTCCCTCTTTAATCACCCAGCTATTGTTACTTGTCAGTCCAGTCAACTTTATCTACCTGGACCTTGTACAGAAGAGAGGTATTTAATTTATTCACAGTCAGTCGATTTTCTTGGAGAGAAGCTCTAAACCCAAGTTTTTACCCTTAAATCAGCATATGCTCTTAACTGGAGGTGTTTCTCAGTTACACTGATTCAGTCACCTGAAATGAGCTTTCAAAATAATCCATTTGATTTTGAGTCAAGGTTCTTATTCTATCAAGTATATACTCTGGAAAAAATAACTCTGGAAAATGTTAACCCAGAAAGGCAGTAGCAAGGACAGTTTGTATTGGTCTTAAACTTTGTAAGAGTTTCCTAGAGAATCAGAGGAAGAAACTTTCCAACATTTGGTTTCTACAAGTTATATTTTAATATTGCTATTTCTGTATATTTTAGACAAATCCCACGGTGTCTACCAACATATATTAAAAAAACAGTATAAAAATGTAATCTTCATTCAAATGGATTGAGGAATTTTTTGTTTCCTTTGATAGATTATTTATAGACAATTCCTATAGCAAAATATGTTATAATCCATTTACCACATTTATGGCATGATATATATATGTGTGTTTAATATATATTGAAAGCATCTATTTTTCAAATAAAATTTTATTGACATACCCTTTAAAAATATTATGTTAATCAAGATTTACCACCTTTATGATTTTTTCTTTACTTTTTCATCTGTGATGTTGATATCAGGATGAATATCTTTTACTTAAGTCATTATTTTTCTAAAATTTACAGGTGCTAATCAAATGAAAAAGCACATGTGAAAGAGTTTTATAAACTCCAAAGTCTTATTCAAATAGCGTGCACTGTCTTTATATGCAAGATTATTGAATATGAGACAATTATTATAAATCCAACCCTTTTGCTTTCCATATCAGTCACTTCCTTTAATAGCAGTAAAGCAGAAATCTGTTTGTGATCTCTTTTCCCCATCTTTTTTTAGTTTTATTCATAATATTAGAATAATATAATAATGATATTAACAATTAATATCACCTGACTGGTATCACTGTAGTTTAATGTTTGGAAAGTTTCAAATGCTCAAGTGTATTAGTCCTTGCTTTCAGAAGATGATCAGTTTGAGAGATTGAGCTTTCTAAATTTAACCCAATCTTTTTTTTTTCTTTTTATAAATAGTTCACCTTAAAGAATGATCGAAGAGTAATTGGCTGTATGTTGAATCCCATTACATTACCTGGTTTATTGTTAGTTGTTAGATTTCTTCACTTTTTTCTAAATTTTAATGTACATATTTTTTTAGAAGATTGCTGGATACCGAAGATGAGCTCTCCGACATTCAGACGGATTCAGTCCCGTCAGAAGTCCGGGACTGGTTGGCTTCCACCTTTACCCGGAAAATGGGGATGATGAAAAGGAAACCTGAAGAAAAACCAAGATTTCGGAGCATTGTACATGCTGTTCAAGCTGGAATTTTTGTGGAAAGGTAAGTGAAATTGTTGGTATCTCAAAACAATAAACTTTGAAATGCAGCAAATAAATTTATTATATCAAAGTTAGGAGAGCCCTATGTTTTCCTTATTGAGGAAAACTGCAATCATAAATATATCTAGAATGACCTGATGATGAACTTACCTATAACAAAATGCCTTATCCTATATTCATGATTTTTATGTTTTTTATATTTTTTAAATTTATTTTTGAAAGATACTTAGATTACATAAATTGTTACATAAAAAAATATAAGGGATTCCCATTTGCGCCGCTCCCCAGACCTCCCACTTTTCCCCACATTAACAACTTCTTTCATTAGTGTGGCACATTCATTGCAATTGATGAGCACATTTTGGAGCATTGCCACCAAGCATGGACTATAGTTTACATTGTAGTTTACACTCTCTCCCATTCAGTTCTGTAGGCTATGGCAGGATATATAATGGCCTATATCTGTCACTGCATTGTCATCCAGGTCAGTTCCTGAAAAATGCCCCATCTTACACCTCTTTTTCCCTCTCCCTGACTTCAGCACCTCCAGTGGCCACTGTCTCCACATCAATGATATAATTTCTTCCATGGCTAGAATCACAATAAGTCTACAGTAGAACACCAGTAAGTCTACTCTAGGCCATATTTTATTTGCCAATCCTGAGGATTCTTTTTTTTTTTTTTAAGATACTTAGATTACATAAATGTTACACAAAAATTGTAGGGAGTCCCATGTGACCCACCTCCCACTCCTTCCACAGCCTCCCACATAAACATCCTTCATTAGAGTGTCACATCACCTGCAATAGATATATACCTCTTGGGGCTTTGCCACTAAGCATGGACTATAGTTCACATTGTAGACCACACTCTCTCCCACACAGTTCTGCATGTTATATGATGATATAAAATGGCCTGTATCTGTCATTGCAATGTCACTCAGGATAATTCCCAAGTCCCAAAAAGCCCCTGTATTACAACTGCTTTTCCCTCTCCCTGCCCCCAAAGCATCTGGTGGCCACTGGCTCCACATTAATGTTATAATTACTTCCATTGCATGAATCACAATATGTCTGTAACAGAATACCTGTAAGTCCACTCTAGTCCATAGCTCTTCCCCCAATCCTGAGAAGTCTGAGATGGTGATGTCCACCCCGCCTCCAAGTGAGAGGGGGCTTATATCCCATGGATAGGATGGATGGGATTATCCTGCCTGCAGCTGCAGACTCTCTCCATTCCCTGGGATGGCCGTTGTCCATCATCATCTCCCCACCAGGTGTCCAGGGTGAGTCCATTGAGCTGTAGAATAGGAGTTGCAGCTCCACCAAGATTCCGGGCTCAGCTGGCACATGGACAGCCCAAAGACTCCGGTCTCTGGAAGTACACCTACAAACTCCAGCATCACATATAGGTTTGACTAGAAGGGACAGATGGACCATGTGCAGGGAAGACTTATTTGGGTCCAACTCT